>PTEX01000156.1:465668-706876 GCA_003342815.1 Eudromia elegans
AATAACACCTTCTGGTACTAATGGTCCAAACATTTTTGACATAGCAGAATTTTTCTGTTCTCTCATTCTCCTGGTTATGTTTTTCTGGGATTGAACTACGAAGTGACTATTTGAGATACTTAGTAAGTAACACTCTGTATAAAAGAACTGGATCAACAGGATGAACACGTGGGAAGAAAGAGTAAATGAGGGTCTATATCAGACCTATCATCTTGTTTAGTGACAGTGGCACTTATTTGCAACACTACTACACTAGAAGAAAATCTGTAGTACGCACACCATGTGTCATTACTGAATCAGAAGACTCAATGACAATAACACCTACTAATATTTTATTACATACTTCTGCTTTGACTGATTCTTGACCCTACACAGTTTGTTATAAAAATGTACTAGCTGATTCATTAAGTTAATAGGATCACTTGAACACTTCCCCTTGTACATTGAATGATGGTATCCCAGCTTTGTACCTATGATGTTCAGCTGTTTTCCTGAGACTGAGTATTATTTCTCTACAAATAATTAATTTATTGATTGGGTTTTTAGTAAGTCAGTAGTAAAAAGAATTGCTTAAAAAGATGACGTCCTTGCTAGCATAGGGTTCCTCAGAACTGTGCCGAGTAATTCCCTACCTCACTGGAAGACATCTGCTATTTCCTCAGCCATCCTGCTGTCATCACCTCTGCATGATGACCATATCTCAGAGTAGCTTTTTTTAGCAAAGAAAGAACATTGCTAGCTTGATTCAGTTTGTGTTCTGTTTGTTTTTCTAGAAAACAAGAGCTATATCCATATGTAAGTAGGAAGTGGCAGTGGTGTTCTTTAGTGTGATCTGAAATCTGTGAATAAACATAATGTCAAGACAGTTAAAGCATTCAAACTTTCAAGCCTACTGAAACATGAGGCCTGAAAGACCTGTAGCTATCATTTTGTGAAATTAAGAAATAATACAAAGAAAGGATAAATGATTTCAGAAAGACACAATAATCATTGTATTGGATGCTAGAGTTGCCATGATTTTAGTAGAAAATGTGAAACTATTATGTGCTTATTTCTGTAGGAGATGCTTATTAGTACTATCAGCATTCACTGAAAATTGGTATGAATCTTTAAACTTGAGTTATTCTAGAATCACAGAAGGGTTAGGGTTGGAAGGGACCTCTAGAGATCTAGTCCAACCCCCCTGCACACACAAAGATACCTAGAGCACACGGCACAGGGTGGCATCCAGGCGGGTTTATAAGATCTCCAGAGAAAGAGACTCTACAACCTGGGAGGCTCTGGGAGGAATCTGTCACCTTCACCGTTAGGAATTTTTTCCTTAAGTTCCTGTGGAACTTGTCATGCCTCTGCTTTTCCTGTGTCTGCGTAGCTGCCAGCAAGGAATCATAGAATCACAGAATGCTAAAGGTTGGAAGGGACCTCCAGAGGTCATCTAGTCCAACCCCCCTGCACACACAGGGTCTCCTAGAGCATGTGGCACAGGGTGGTGTCCCAGCAGGTTTTAAAGATCTCCAGAGAAGAAGATCTCCAGAAGGTCCCCAGCCTGTCCCCAGCCTGTATGGGTGTCTGGGGTTATTCCTCCCCAGGTGCAGGACCCTGCACTTGCCCTTGTTGAACTTCATGAGGTTACTTGCTGCCCAGCTGTCCAGTCTGTCCAGGTCCCTCTGGATGGCAGCGCAGCCCTCAGGGCTGTCAGCTGCTCCTCCCAGTTTGGTATCATCAGCAAACTTACTGAGGGAGCACTCCATCCCTTCATCCAGGTCGTTAATGAATAAATTGAACAGGACCGGACCGAGGACTGAGCCCTGGGGGACACCACTAACCACAGGCCTCCAGCTGGACTCAGCACCACTGATCACAACCTCCAGCTAATTACTAATCCACCTCACTGTCCACCCATCTAACCTACAACTTCCGAAGCTTGTCCAGGAGGATGCTGTGAGGGACGGTGTCAAAAGCTTTACTGTAGTCCAGATAGATGACGTCCACCGCTCTGCCTTCATCTATCCAACCAGTCACTCCGTTATAGAAGGCTATCGGGTTAGTCAAGCATGATTTCCCCTTGGTGAACCCATGCTGGCTACTTCTGCTTTAACAATTTGTATTTAGCTGTTGTGTTGCTGGCCTGACTATTTGTCTAAGATAGTCCTGTAAAAAAATCTTTATCAAGCCATTGAACAAAGTGTTTATCCCAAATGTATGATCTTTTACTTTAGAACTAAAAGAAAATCTGCAAACTTAATAAATTAAGAAAATAATTCAACTTCCTTACATTATTAATACATCTTTTCATACTGGACTGTAAAAACTGTGAAACAAATGTGGAAATAATCAAAGAGCATAATTCTGAATGTATATCATGACTCAAGATCAGACTGTCAAGCCTTGAAAAAGTTAGCCATGAATCCAAAGTTTATTTCCATATCCCTAAGACTTTCCTGGTTTTGTTTATTTTAAAAACTATTTTGAGAAAGGATTAGAAAAAAATGGACTTTAGAGAAAACACTTCTAAAAATCTCCTGTGGATTAATCATAAAATAGGACACTTCCTGATTAGAAAAGTATTATGAGACATAGCAGATTGGGTAGTAACAAGAGTGGATTATGTGAAATGACTTGGGTTCAGAGGAGCATCTACATAAAATAATTCCTGTAAAGTAAACAGTGCTTAAAGTATATAAATCACATAAATGATTTGTGCCTCAATGTCCTAGGCTAAGAAGAAAAAAGGATGTGGACACAAACTGAAAAGTATTTCCACTCTTAAACCCAAGTAGGACTCTTCAGAATGTGGTGCCTTAAATTAAGCAGCATTTTACCAACAGGTGTGGGGGTTTTGTTTTTCCTCTCTTCCCTGTTCAGGTCCTGAAACTCCCCATCTTTCATAGCGTCTCTCCCTTGTTTCCAAAGAAATAGCCTAGCTTTTTGGAAGACCTGGCCCTGTTCTGCAGATGTTTTCTGATGGGTGCCATACTAAATAAGCCCTGGCAGTTTAGATCTATTAAACTCTTGTCTGTAAAGCTTATCCTCTTAGAAATTGCCTCAGATATTCTCTTAAACGGGAATTTGGCAATGGGAAGAGGTACTGAAATTTGATGCTATTTTTTCTTCTTTTTTAGCTATTCTCTTTCAAAAGAGTTACTATGCTTCCAAGAGAGTATCAGCAAAGCATCCCTGGGTGAACCTTTGGATACCTTTGTGTTTTCCATGGTATCTGAGGACAATCATAGAATGGCTGAGGTTGGAAGGGACCTCTAGAGATCATCTAGTCCAACCCTCCTGCTCAATCAGGGCCCCTAGAGCACGTGGCACACAATGTCTGGAAGAAGGAAAACAGGGCAGCATCAGTGACATCAGTGGCCAAAGGGATGCCCAGGCTTGCCGTTTGGGTTATCAGTGTGCTGTGTCCAACACAACACTCTGGAAACTTTAAAGGTTTTTCATCAGTGAATCTCGTAATTGTATGCAGGTTTTGATTGAATTGTAAATCTCTGTCAATAGAAGGAATTTAAATACTACAAGAGCAAATGAATTGAATACTTCAGATGCTGTCCTTCACTTCTCAAAGATTTTATGCTTCCTGTCCTTGTCTTTTGGTGCAGCTGAACATATCTGGTGTAACTGCAATAAATGAAGAATTAGTCTAGATTTAAGCTAGTGAACTTGTCAAGGGTTCTGCCACTAGAGAACAGAGAAAAAAGAATTTGGTTGCACTTACTTTCCAATTAGTTTTGTAGTTTTTCCTTTTTTGTTTTCTTCTAGTAGATGTTTGGGAATATGAGAAGCCATGAAGCAGTCTTGATATTTTGTAGATTTTTTTCCACTTTAAGAATCAAGACAATTTGAAATTTTCTTCATATAATCTTTTTTATAGTTTGTCAACACTAATTTAAACATAAAGAATCAGACCTAGTTTGTTTTAAAGCCTGTAAAATTCCAGGCAATTCCTTGTTCATTTATGGACCTTGAAAAATGAGGTGCTTGGTCTGCCCCACAGTATGAACTTTGTATTTTGTTGTATTAATACCCTTGGAAAATGTTAGTTTTCTGCACTGTTGGGTGTTGCAGTCCTGTCCTGTCTGTCCAGATGCTTCTGAGCAGCACTGATCATAAAATGCCTCTGATTAGACATTTTCACAATCCTTTCTATTTTATTGTGTGGTGATGTTGCCTTGAGTAGAGCAAGATTTTCAATTTTACATATAAACAATAGATACAACAGGTAGATTAAAGTATTTCCCTAAGTTTAAACAGCAAGTCAAAAAGCTAAGACCTGAATCTTGCAGCATGGTCACTAGATCATCTCCTTTCTCTGGCTTCTATAGGGGAAGTGATTGTTTCTGCCTTTGCAGAGATACTCTGGAAGATATGCAGGCCAATTCCAGTATTTCTTTCAGTGTTATAGAAAGAAAATTATTGCTGATTTCAGGTACTGCCCCAAATCACCATGGGATTCTTTAGCAAGATATTGAAAACTTCCCCCTTTCTGTACTCCTGCACTGATTGTTTTGAGCTTGCTTGCTTAGGCTTCTCATAGGTGTCAGGAGTCATATTTAGTACAAGCTGAACATTATGAGAAACCCTTTGATTAAATCATAACGATTTGAGAGAAGAGTACTTGTATGGATACGGTACCACTTTGTAATAAAGAACCAAGTTCATAGAGTGTGAGGTTTTATAACTTCATTTTCTACCTAAAACATAGAACTTGCTACTGCAGAAGCTATGTTACCAGAATGTAACTTCAAATAGTAATACAATAAAAAAAATACTATTTAAAGCAGGAATAATCATATTAAAACTTTTTGCTAAGACTTCGCACTGTTAAAGAAGTGCCTGAGTACCTGCAGTGTATGCGGAGTACCTAGCGGACCTAAAGGACAAATGTCATGCGTCTGTGGCGCACCAGGGCTCAAGAGTATGAACACTGCAGAGAATTGTGTATGGGGCAGGATGTCTTGCTTATTTTAGGAATAAGAGGTGTGTGCCATCACCTGTGTTTCCTGATGGGAGTAACTTTTGGAGAGGAATGCAGTGCAGCTTTATGTAAGGCAGGTTTGCTCAGTGTGGCAAAGCAAGTAGCTGCAAGTCTCCTCTTGGAGAGCTTCCAAACCTGCCTGGATGCTACCCTGTGCTGTGTGCTCTAGGGGTCCCTTCTGGAGCAGGGGCTTAGGACTAGATGATCTCTAGAGGTCCCTTCCAACCTTAACCATTCTGTAATTCTGTGATACAATCACTGGATTCACTGTTCACTGGCAGTGAAGCCACTTACTGTCCTTTTAGCTACCTCCTTATCCCTGCTCCCTGAGATAGGGAGCCTGGGAGATGTTAATCACACCAAGATGAGCATTTTAGGTTTCTAAAAAGCATTGAAAAAGATTTAAGAAAGTTCAGTTATACTGCTTACTGCTAATCATGAATTTTTAAAATAAAAGCCAGAAGTAGGCCAATACTAAAGTCTGAAGTGCAAGAGTGTGAGCATGGGTGCTCATGCAGGAATTGGGAATCTGTTCCTGTGCCTTGTTTCAGAGGAGGCAATGCTGTGGCTCTCTGACTGGAGTTTTTGATGTGGATGTGTACATATTTATTTTCTATAGCGTTTAAGGACAGGTTCTGGTCTCACCAATAAGTTACTTGGGATATGCGATAGTGAAAGATATTGGAAGTTGGTCCTCCAGGGGCTATTTCAACCATGGATTAAAATGCCCTGTAAAACTTCAGGGTATCAAAGAGGAGTAAGGCTTTTAATGAATGGGTTCAAGCTTCAAGTGTTCACTAGCTCAAAGCATGCCCCCGAATCACTTGTTGGTTATCCTCTAGTACCCTTCCTGGCTTAAGTCCCTGATTTGCCTGCCACATGCCACTTTTTACCTTGCTTTTGGATCCCTTCATGGCACCTAACTCATTAACCCTTATTAAAGTGTCCTTTGCAAGATTTTTTTTTTTATTAAAGAACTCAGTGCAATTTAATTTCCTTGTCCCTCACACATGAGCAAACAGTGGTGCAGAAGAGGCAACTGCATGATGTTGTGCTTCTCACCTTTAAGCTGTAAAGGGAATTCTAGTCATCCATCTGCCTGGAAAGACAGAGGAAACCTGAGGATAATGCCTTGACAATGGCAACAGTGTGAAAGGCCACTACCTTCTTCTGTAATAGTCCCTGAATTTGTAAGGAGGCACCCTATTTTGTAGATATGCTGTTGCATTGCTTGTCTTGACTCATGGGCCTGAGAGAATTAAAGCCTGGGCATCCGGAAAGGCTCATGGCTCTCACAAAGGACCTCAGCTGCCCTTGAGTGCCTTTCCTCCATAACTCTCTCCCTATCATTTCTAGTTCAAACCTTTTATGGCTCAGCTCTAGCATGTGAGGTGTTTGACTCAACTTGTACTTACTCAACAAAAAAGCATGTGGAGTCAGTCACATCTGCTCACAAGAGTGTCAAAACAGTTTTTATTGCTTTTCACTCCTGTTAGCCTTTCAGAGATAATGCAGGTGAATTGCAAGGCTGGTGCATCGTTAACAGCTCATTTGCTTAGCTCCCTGTAGAGCATCATTTTTGTGCGTCCTGTGCAAGCCAGAAGTGAATTTTCTCTGGGCTGGGTGTAGCATTGCCAGGCAAGGGAGGTATTTTTTATTTGTACTGTAGATTTGAACTGAAGTCACAAACAAGAAGTTTCTTATCGCTGTGCTTCAGAGAACAGATAGGCTTTAAAATTATGTAGTGTAAATACAGAAAGAAATCCCAGGTATAATTCAAGTCAGGCAAAACAAGACCTCTTTTGCTTCCCTAAATTTTGCTGCCACTTATGTCTTCATGAGAAGACTGTGGATTTATATTGCACTTATATAACTGTAGTGACTTGGTGTTTATCTCACCTTGCTATTTTTCAGCTGTTTGAAACCTCACAAGATACATCATACAGATATATCTTGATTATTATTTTAGTTATTAGCATTTACACAAGTGCTGCTAAGAGAAAGTTGAACTGCTAAAAGCAAAGAGATGAACTGTATTTCACACTGTACATTAAGAATGATTTCACACTGTATGTTGACCCTTTTTCAGGCTGGTCTCTAAACTTGCAACAGCTGAAATGTTTGGGGCTAATAAACTTGTAACTCATGCAACTTAAAGGGAATTCCACTGGAAATCATCACAGATTACTGTGCAGCAAGAAGTATTTGCATGTACAGGCCTTGTTTTAGTTTGACTACAGATTAAGAAACATGTAAGTATTTAAAGGCAAGGCAACGTCCTCTGGACACAGAGGAGGTGACTAAGGGCCTTTGCAAGCAGCTCTGATTTTGTAGACATGGCCCTCAGTCTTCCTGGGTCAGACCTGTTGTGGTTGTTTCCTGTAGTTCAAGCAGAGAGAGATTCTAAATACAGAGTAACAGTTGCTGGGTATCAAAATGCTGGGATGTGGTGGCATGGCTTAAATTGCTGTGTGTCTGATTTCAGGTGTCAGTGTGGCAGCTGAGACCTGAAAGGAGTTGCCCTATCTCCAAAGCCCTCAGTTGGAAGAGGGACTGAAAAGTCAAGTGCACTCTGTAAAACTGAAAGAAGGTGGGTCAATTCACACATAATTTTTGTCTTCTGGGGAAGTATAGTTAAGCCAAGGTGCTTCCTCACTCAAGAGGACTGCATGTAGTTTTGCAAGCTACCCGTGCTCTTGCTGAAGAGCATCTGCGCTCACCAAAGTGTTTGTCATCATCTAGAAGAGCTGGTAGAGGGAGGACAGAACTCCAAGTTAGCTGGGTTCAAAGGAAGAGCAGGGATGAGCCAAGAGAGGCCCGCGTAGCTGGTGGGAATGCAATGAGGTCTGCAGTCAGGGGGTTAGGACTTGTCACCGTGCAGCTCAGGTGACAGAGTCCAGGGACCTGGTAAGTGCAACCTGAAAAGCGAGTGATACTGGAGAAGATGGGAAACAGCCAGATGGCTACACAGGGGTGCAGGGGAGGATGGCTATAAACAGCTACAGTGCTATTTAAGAAAGGTGTTGTATCTTACTGTTTTCATTTTCCTGTTGTCCTTTTTGTCCCTTTCAACTAAGTAACTGTTCATTATGTCATTTGATGTGTTTTGTATGGGAAATTGGGCCTCTGAGCATGAGGCAGCTTAGGCTAATTTCCTCAGCTTTGGGGTAAGGATTCAAGCTGGTCTATTATTTATTGGCCTCAGAAGTTTAAACCTGGCACCACTGATACCCATCAAAGACTGGCAGAAAGTGCACAGGGCTGAGAATTAGCTCAAACCATCTACTTTAAGTGATTAAGATGTTTCATATTGGCTGCTTTGGCTAGGGTTGGGAATGTTATTTACAGGCATATCCATTTTCTTTTTCCTTTTATTAGTAGGATGAATTGACAGATGAGGGAAGACAGCAGAAACTGAACCCATCTCAGACTTATCTCCACATTTGGATGAAGAGGTGGAGTTAATATTGCAGGGCTGTTTTGTGTTGCCCTAGATTTGTGCTTATTAAAGGCCGTATTCACCTACAGCCACCATAAAGGCTGTAATTATACGTGGAAGTAAAATGTGTAATAAAGATATTCACTGTGGGGTGAGTCGGGGTGGTCTTTTGGACTGCTGGGAAGCATTGCTGACTCTAAAGAGAAAGCTAAGTCTCAGAACAGCCCAACAGATAGTTATGGAGCATTGTGACAACTGAACAAGAGCAGAAAAAAAATGTTTAGAGGAGACATATGGCTTAACATGCTGGCCCATTTTTGGTTGATCTTTTTCCAGTCCTTCTGCTTTCTCGACATAACCTCTTTCCGAGTACCTCCCTGTTCCATAAACCCATCTGCCTTCATCTGTTAACTCAGCCCTCTGTTACTATTGAATTGTTTATCAGCCAAATGAGCATGGACGATGAACTCCTCTGTTGTTTCCAACGTCGCTAGAACAGGCCTGTTACTCAGTGGTGGGCCAGTGTTGAGAAAAATGTAAATTACTAATGGGTTGTCTGAGAGCTCTTTGTGAGAGAGAGAGGCCAGGACAACTAAATATTTGGCATCTTCAGAAATTTTGTAAGGCTGACCCAATCTCCTCTTCACCACCCTACCAAGTACACAGCAATTTTGGCATAGCGTGTCTTCATGCAGTATGAGGGAATATCCCTGTTCATCTTGAGCTTGATCTTATTCCAGATCAAGTGATTCCACCTCTTTCTCCCTTGTTCTGGTGCCAGTCTGACCCCAGTTGGGTTAGCAGAAAAATAACTGAGCAAAGCAGTGTGTAGCTGTTTGTTGGTTTAGGGAGCTGACCTGCACTGCCAAAATGCAGGAAGGGCTGCGACCAAATGATGAGCAGTATGGTGCAGAGTTAGACCAGATGACCATCCCTCTGAGCATGCAGAGGGGTATTAGGTGGGTCTTAACTCCCCATCTTCACCAGAAGAAACTAGTTCTGTCTGAGCACAATGTTAAAGCGTGCGTCTGGTGGTCAGCAGTACAGTGGTGATGCTGGTCCACCTTTTCAAAGGTTGTTCCTGTTCTGGCTACTTCAAATCCTGTAGCTATTTTTACTACTTTGCCACCAGCGCAAGTCACAACTTCAGATTCAGACTGTGTTAAATAAGGCAAATCAGTCTGGCTTTGGTGCTGTGAACATCTGGATTCATTGCTGCAGAAGGGCAGTGGACCCCTGATTTTCAGTGCAGATGTGACCACTATCCTCCTTCTTGAACCCGGATTCTTAACACTTATGCCTTTGTATACCTATTTGATTATGTGCCATCTGCACACTCCTTAAGTTGGTTGAGAGCTCCCAAACATACTGAATGAGAGAAGTCTCAAATATACCAAGTTCTTAAAACCTTTATAAAAGACAACCAGGTAGAGGAGATGGACCCTGCTGATGTTTATTTCTATTGCTGCTTATCTAGTGTGGAAGGAGTAGTTGTGATGTAAACTTGCCTTTCATTGGACATCAAAGAGGCTCTGTGGACACTCAGTCTATGCTTTCATCATTTACCTGCTATCAGATCAGCTTCTTGGCATGTGGAGTCCATCTTTGCATGATTATTGATTATAGTTTTATTTTAACATGGACCTTTACTTGTAAGATTATCAAAGGCTTTATGCAGAAAAAAACCCACAATATTTACGCATGTAGAATAATGCTTCATAATCGCTGTGTATCTTTTCTTGCCAAGGACCCTAATAGTTAACCAATTTGGATTCTGTAGCTGGTGAGCATTTTCTCCAGAAGGCAAATCAGGTAGAAGAAAAGGGACTAACAGAGAGAAATGTCAAAGCAGTGTATATCCACATGTAAAACAATTAGGAAAAACTGAAAATTGGGTCATGCAAATGACTGCAGCCGAAGGGCTAGACTTCTTTTGATCAAGTGCTCTAGTAATTCTGTACCCACGCCAAGCGACTCAGAGCGACTCACGCCCAGAGTGAAACAAGGATAGGGTTCAGCCTATTCCATAATGTGTTACTGCTTCCTGAATGGAAGATGACTGGGAGCTGCATGGCTGTGGTGCTCTTGTGCAGAAGTCATGCTTGGCCTGCCCTCTGTAATTTCCCAGCAACTATAATCTCTGGTAAACCTTTAGGAGAGTCTGTCAGGCCCTCCCTGAGTGTTCTGATCTGTGTACCAGGAAGAGAAGATGTAACTTAAATGAAAAAGGCAGCATTTGCCCAAGAAAAATGCTCTGTTGCTGGAGCCTAAAGTCCTAGCACCTATATTATAAACAATACCTACTGCCTATGCATAAGCACAACAGTCAGCTGAGATAGGAGCAATCCCATCTGTGGAAGACAAAATATAGTAAAAGATGTTAGCTAGCCTCAGCCAAAAGCCTTTTTTTTTCCTTATGCAGATGGTCTGTATGTGTCAACGGTAATGGAGTTCTGAGCCCCAACAAAGGGAAGAATGACTTGGACAAAAATGAGTCCAGTATCTGGGAATGCTGTGCTATGTCACCTCTGAGTCGTATTCTCCTTGTTGGACAAACACTGTCTTTAATTGATGAAATTCAATGAATACTAATTACATTGTAGCAAAGAGAAGTACTTTATATACATGACATCTGGTTCAACTGGAGATGAAACCAGCACAAAAAGTAGGATGTGCCAAAATGTATTTCTGAGCTGTTAAATGGCCCTCAAAATCCAGTGTCTTCTGCCACTGTTGCCAAGCTGGGGACTTTCCATTTAGCAGTCACCCAGTATTTATGTATATCATGGTCTCAGAAAACCAGTAGAAGGCTACACTCCTATGACTGATACATAGAGCATATAAAGAGCAATGTAAAGTTTAGGTAGCTTGATGTTCACCTGTGTGTACAGTTTTAAGGCAGGAGCATGCCAATTAAAAGACCAGAGGCTGATCACTTATCTTGGAGAAGCCATCTCTTTGGAGACACTTGGTTTGGTTTTGTACTTGGCCCCCTATAAATGCAAGAAAAAATGAGTTAATCCTATGAGTGCTTTAATCTTACCTTTTGTCATAACCCAGATGAACTTATGCCAAGAATCTGTGGAGAGCATTAGTGTCTTCTGGCTACAACGTGACAATTGCCATCTTGGTCTTTTTTTCCCCTCCCTTGAGATGTAGGAGTCTTGACATCTTAGAATAAGTAAAATTTCCTGGTTTTTTTCACTACTTTTATCAAATCATTTTTAAAATAACTACAAACTGTCTGTTCAAACTACTATGTTCTGTTAAGCAGAAGCTCCTAAGATAATTACCAGGGATGAAAGAGCCAGTGGAAAGATAGGCCTTGGAACTGCAATGGATTTCATCCTGTGGAGAAGTCAGGAGTACACATACATCTAGATACCTCAGAAATACTTGGTAGAGAGGGAAAGATAAAAATTTTTTCAACATTTTTTTATTCTGCAAGCTGAGTATTTCTTGACTTTTTTTCTTCTTTTTTTTTTTTTGGACTGCTACCTGGCTGCCAAAGCTCTTACCAGTAAAACAAATGCTTGTCTCAGTCACACTGGCTGCCCAAATCATCCTCAATTTAGTGTCTGTAGACTCCCCCCAGGGCACGTGTAGCTCTTAGGTTATGGTGATAAAAAGACCGAAAGTTGCCATAAGCCCCTGGGACAGCAAAGCCTGCTGTTTTGCTTAATCTGTGGGAGGCTGGGGACTAGTGAAAGTTGGGTCTGTAAAATTCAAAGGTTTACTTATAAAAATAGATAAGCAGCTATATGAACTGTCAATGTTTAGCCTAGTTTTGAAGCTCTTCCCGTATTATACAGCTCTTTACCTTCTTTCCCCAAAGAAATGCAGTAACAATGGATGGGGAGACCACTATTTCCAATTTGTCATTTAGAGGAACAGGGGAGAAGTGTCGCTTCTAAAGCTGAGTTCATTTTCTGAATCATTTGCCACAGAACCACATTTATATTCTGCTCATAATTTGAATGTATACCTACAGGAGCTGAATTTGGAATACGCAGCTTCATCTTTATTTTCATATGCTGTGTTTTCATTAGATTTTAACATGCAGTTTGCAAATTGTGTGTTCTGTAGGAGGCTCAGAATGTCATTTTCAGTCTAGAAAGGAAAGCAGAGGTGGTTGCCAGTGAAGGAAAATGCATGTGTCCAGCAGCCCTCCTTAGAGATTCTCCTCCCAAGGGGCAGAAAATGGCAATGCCTCCTTCATGAGGTCTCATGGTCCCAAAGGGTTATGCTAAAGTTGGTTTTTGGCTCCTATTTACACACTGCTGATGTTAAACGGCCTCTGCAAATCAGGATGAAGTGCAGGTAGGGTTGCTGGATTTAGGAATCTCTTTTCTAAAGCACATGTGTTTGTTCTTCTTTTCCCCAGCCCTTCTCATTTTGGCTTACTTAATGCTTTTGATAAATATATGTTTCCACCTTTGAAACTGCGGAATGTTGTTATATGTCTGAGCACTCATAAGAATAACACAAGAGGTGGAATTACCCTAGTAGCTTGCAATAAGTGGAAGGAGTTGAAGAGCTCACAGGTGGTACTGAATGAGGTGGCTTGGCTCTGCTCTTGGGTCTTTTTCCAGTAACTTCCTATGTGGCTGTTTCAATTCTCTGCAGCTGATTTCGCTTCCCAATCCTTGGCTTATTCTTGCTTATTTAGGCTTTGTGCAAGGGTGTAGGCACATGCCTACATGCCACAAGCACTCTGTGCCATGGTAAGCACTGCTGTACATCTTTATGACACATGAAGACAAGTATGTGGACTGGGGCCTCTGGGAGGGATGTTAGCATTACCTGTGGTGTCACTGAGCGAGCACAGGCACTGCACTGTCCCAAATACCAACTTGCCCAGGCAAACCTCTGCATACGAGAATGTATCTGCAAGCAAATGTGTACTGAAATAGAGGTTAATCTCTAATAGAGCCTTTGTAGTGCAACCCATCTTTGCTCTACCTTGATTCTGCCTTCTTGTTCTGGCTGCCTACAGTCCTGGGTGGTGCTTGCGTTGTCCTAACATCTGTTTGCTCTCCATCTTTATCCACATGGTTCTGCTTCAGGACACAACCCTGTGCATCCTGCCTCTCTTCCCGTTGAACCAGGTCTCAGCCCTTTTTGGATGATGGGCACCTAGCCAGGAGCAGCAGTGCCCAGCAGGGCTCCCAGCAGCCCCCCTTCAGTAGCAGATGGGCACAGGGATGGATACCAGTGCAGGACCCTTGCGTCCTCTGCCCGGCACCTCTGCCCATGAGTGAGCTGCGTTTCCAGCCTGGGAAGCCGCTTCCCTCCTGCCTGTGGCCGGGCGTGCAGGGGAGGGGAGGAGGGAGCCTGGAGGTGCCCTGGCCGAGGGCAAGGCAGCTGAGCCGGGTGTGATTCCTCACAGAGTGGGGGGGATTCAGCCTCGCCCGGCGCCATCCCTGCCTCTCTCTTCATCCCCTCTCTTCGTGCGTGGGGAGAACAAACCCGCCTCGGCCACCCGCGGGCCTGCAGCACCTGAGCCCGGGGCTGCAGCAGGCAGGGCACAAGAGGGGCCGGTGGAGCCCGGCCCGCGCTGCTCGTGCCTGGGGCTTCCCTGCGCGACCCCCGCGCACCGCAGCGTGAGGCGGGCAGCGGTGCCGGGGCACGCCGGGGCCCCGCAGCGCCCCGCGGCTCCCGCGCCGAGGCGGGGCCGAGCCCGGTTGGCTCCACGCGGCCGGTACCCGGCGGCGGGCGGAGCGGCGGCGGCGGCGGCAGCAGCAGCAGCAGCAGCAGCAGCAGGAGGAAGGCGCAGCGGCGCTGCGGGCGGAGGAGCCGCTGTCCCCCCTCCCCGCCGCCCAACGGTCCTAACGGCCCCCGCGGCCCCGCAGGGGGCGGGGCGGCGGCGCCGCACGTGCGGCGCGTGAGAGCCGCCCCCGGCGCGGGAGCATGAGCTGCGCGCAGGCCGGCATCGCCCAGGTGAGGGGCCGCGCTCCGGCGCGGGGCGGCGGCGGCGGTGCCCGCGCGGGGCTGCACCGTGCGCGGGGTGTGCGCGCAGCCGGCGCCTCGCAGCATCTCCGCCCTGCGCCTCTGCGAGCGCCTCTTTGTGTGCGCGGCCGCGGGAGCCCCTCGGGGCCGCGGGCCCGGGCAGGGCCGGCGAGCGGGGCCCTGCGGCACCGGAGCGCGGGCACGGACACGGGCGCGGAGCCGTGTGTGTGTGAGCGGGGCGCGGGCAGCGCGGGATGGCCGCGAGCCGCGTGCCGGCGGGCGCTGACAGCGCGTGCGGGCTCTGGCGGAGGGTCCCGGGCGGAATTCCTGCGGGATCCGGCGCTTTCCCGGAGACCGCGAAACCCACGAATCCCGCTCTTGGCTCCTGGACAATGCAGCAAAATTTAAAGCACAAAGTGTCTCCGTTCTATTTTTTTTTTCTTTTTTTTTTTTTTTTTTTTTCCCTCTTATTGGCTGCTGATTTCATGTTTTGGTTGTTATCTCATGTTATTATGTAACTGAATTTTTTTTTTCATTGCCAATTAAATAAAGCAGCTCATTATAAGTACATTAAGAACATCGCCCCAGCCTGTAGCATTGTCAAACGCCGCTTTTCTCCTCTCCTAGCCTGCCCAGCTAATGGGTTTCTACAGACGTGGGCACGCACGATTTGTTTTGTCGTCTCCCGCATCGTCTCCCGGGTGCCTCTTTATAGTTGCAGGAGAAAAGACTTGGCCGGCGTTTGGGCTTTTGCGTCCTGCTGTTTGGAGCTGCAGTAGCGCCTTCCTCTCTCCTATTTATTTATTTATTTATTTATTTATTTATTTATTTCTCCTCCCTTCCCCTTTTAGTGCTGCGCTCAGCAGGGGCGCGCAGGGAGGCTGCACGGGAGTCGCTCCGGCTGCGCTGCTGTCCGCGCGTCGCCGTGCCGCGGTGTGGGGCTCCTGCCCCTCTCTGCAATTAGGGGCAGGGCGCCGCTGTGCCAGCGATGCCGCCTAGCAGGTGGCCGAAGCGGCGCCCTTCTGATTAAGGCTCGCGCTAGGATTGCGGCTATTACAGTAATTCATTTTAGCCCAGGGATTCATTTTGGAAATTTGGATTTTCCACTAAGAAGGGATTATCGTTTCTCTGCCGCATGTGTGTTTTGGGAAGAATCGGAGCGTAGCTTGCATCCCAGCCACTGTTGCTGCTTCTCTCCTGGCTGGCATTGGAGTGCACGCCTGTGTGGGCAACACAGGTGCGACATTGAATGTTATTGTTTGTTGTTTGTGCTGGCACCAGAAGTAAATACCAGCGTGCATGGCAGCAACGCGCCATCCTCGTCCTGCTCACAAAGTCTCAGCGTGGCACCGGGAGGCAAGTGCGTCTGTCCCTGCACAAGGACCGTGGGGTCTCCTTGCTCACCTGCGCAAGGAGAACGAGCGGGGAGGTAACGCAGAGTGGAGAGCTAACGCAGAGCGAGGAGCCCTTGGGTAGCCGGTGTCGTGAGGAGCATCACGCGAATCGGCAGCGTGTGAGGTTGTGTCGTACGTGGCGTGTGTGGTATCTACGCTAACGCGTCGCTGACGGAACGCGACCCGAGCTCTGGGCTCCTGACCTTTGCAGCATCAATCAGCTGCTACTCATAAGCTTGCAGCTTTGTAACTGGAGCGAGCCGAGCACGGGCTTCATCGGGAGGTAGAAATACCTGACCATGGTGGTGATTTAGTTGAAGGGAACCCATACAGTCTGGTCTGGGATAGTCGGTATAAAATTCCTATGCTCTGTACTTTAGATACAGACTGATAAACAACTTACTGTTTTTTATATTCCGATAAATATCTGGCTCGGCATTGCTCTTAAACCAAGAAGTGCGTCTTGCCCTGGTTTCTTACACTTCTGCCCCTTCTGCTTCTGACTTTCAGTAGCATTTGTCCAAGGGAGCGCTAAATCCTTCTCGTTCTGTTCTTTTGAGTGGTCTTCATACCAGCTGTATAATTACTGGCATAAGTAGCGTGAGCAGAACCTGACTTATCTGCTACTGTTATTTACATATCGTAAACGATGTGTAAGTGAAGATGCAGGGGGGGAAACACCCAAGTTGTGAGTGTGATGTCAGGCCATGAACTCCCAAGGCAAAAGAGCTGTTACTTAGTGTTGGAAATTCTGATTTTGTTGATGCAGGTGTTAAGGTCATCCGTGTGGTTTCAATGGGGTAAAAGTGAGATTTTTCTTTTAAAAAAAAAAAAAAATAAAGCAGCTAGACAAACAGCCTCCCAATTTCCCTGCCAATTCAAACAGAAGAGCTTTTAGTAACCAAAAATGTCATTACTCTAAAGCATCTTGGTTCGTGGTGACAGGCGTTGCTAGAATATCTAACTTATCTTATGCAATGACTTCCCTTTCGTCATTATGAAGAGTCTTTTCAATCTTGAGCTTCACCTACTTATCCAGGTTCTCCAACAGGGTCTCCTATTAGTGAGGACTGACTTGACCCTGCTGTTGTTGTAGACCCTGTAAACTTCAGCAAGTGCTGTGGCTTGCCGGAGCTCTAGAGGGAGCCTGTGAAGACTGAGGCCAAAATAACCATTTGCTGCTGAAAATAACAGATTTGGGTGTCCACGTAGGTCCTCTCTACTATCACGCGTATTTTCCGGCATGTGTGGGTGGGAGTCACAACAGCACAAGGAGGCTGGTGCCTCCTCTGTCGGCTATTGCCCCCTGGGTGGGTCTACGGGAGCAGCTAGAGGAGGTTCTGCTCAGCCCAGCCTGTGCTTCTGCTTGTGGCATGACGAGAAATTGAGAGGCCCCCTTTCATTGGGAGATCTCTTGTTTGTTTACCTTCCTCCAGTTTGGCAATGTGGAGAGGAGTCACTTTCATTTCTGTTTAAGATTTTCTTTCCTACTTACCCACTTCTCTTGTAAGATTTTCATGCACTGTTCTAATTCTGCAGTGTCTGAGTGGCAAATGCTACAGGATTATTTTTAATTACTCTATAGAAACCTTTCTGCTGACCTTAGATTGGGCTGTCTGTTTTATTGTAGTGTGTGTGTGTGTGTGTGTATATATATATATATTTAAGCTGAACGGTGCATACCCCATCATCTATTTTTATCTGAAAATTGAAAGCGGAATACTTTGGCTTCTCTCTGCATGCTCAGGGCGATGAGGGATATACATCACAGAAAAAAGTAAAAAGTGTAGCCACTAGCAAAGAGCAGACTGAGATAGCAGCTGAGTTCTGAGGACAGCAAGATGTTTAAATTTGAACAGAAATGGCTAGGCTCATTGACGTATGGAATCTAGGGCCATTTATGTTATGTGCCATGGATGATGGCCAGGGAGCTGCGTACTGGGCTTATGAGTCTTTTTAATACTGTGACCGTGGCTGGGTATTGCAGCCTCTCCACTGAGCAGGGAGGCTCAGAGCCTTTGAGGCAGCGCTAGTGCTCACGAGGCACCCGGGTGCTCCTTCCCCCGGCGAGGTGGTCTCCTCTTCTGTTCCCACGTGTTTGGGGACCATCGCCATATGGTCCAAGCTACAGTAGCTAAATAGACTAGGGTCACGGGCCTGGCATTTCATGTGGAAAGGAGGAAGGAGATGCACTAAGAGGGGCAGCGGCTGGTCCCTTGCCCACCTTTACTATGCGTTAGGAACAGCCAAGGCTTGGTCCCAGCTCCTCATCCTTTTGTTAGGAATATTGCCTGCAACACAGATAAATCTCGATGGCTTGAGGTGACAGTACGATGAACTGTTCCTTTCCGTGCTTAAAGAAGTGGGAAGCCCTGTTGCTCCTGTGTGAAATCCCGACGCGGAGATGTGTGCTGCGCTCCCTGGGGAATCGGAGTGCAGAGTTCTCTGAGGACACAGCGCTCCCGTGCTTCGGAGCAGGAGGTCTGTGGGAGAGCACGTGTGCACAGCAGGCGGGAAGGCTATTACTGAGACCTTAGCTGAGGTTTCATTTTATGGATTTAGCAAAACAAGCTCTCTTTCACACTCTCTAGCTATTTTTATTTTGCTCTGCAGATGATTGTAGAACAGCAACACTTGTTTGGTTCGAAGCCTGAATTAAAACTCTCAGCCAATGTCTAAAAGCAAAAAAGGGGCAAAAATTGTTTATCCCTAAATCAAAATCTATTTAAATTTGAGTGCTGTTAACCCATGAATTAGCAATGCAGCATAGAATGTCTCTTGAAATGAATCACTCGCATTTAAAATGGTATGTGCTCTAAAAATAAATGGGTAATTGCTTTGCTCTAGTCAATATGGAATTTAAAGATGACTGGCAGCGATTTGTCATCTGTCTCTGTAGCAGGAGTCACCTCTGTGATGTTACAAGCATTTGTTTCCATTAGCAAGCTTTAAAGTAGTTTTGTTAATGAGCTCTTGAGCAGCAGGACTGGAGTCTGTCATGTGACGCACGTAATCTGTCCACGCCATAGAGAAACGTGTAGCATGTGTACGTTCACTTACAGAGTCGGCCTTCCCAGGGCCTCTAAGCTGAGCTTCGACAGCCCTGTGGCCTTGGAGATGGGAGAAACCTGCAGCTCCAGTGCTGCTGAAGCACTTTTGTACATCCTCATATGCAATTCAGCCTTGGTAGGAGTTAATGGCATGCTACCCACGAGCTGCTTTTTGCAAAGAGGGAGCCTGATCAATACTCAGCGCAGACGTGTATAAGCAGAGGAGGTGGTACAGCTTATTCTGTTTGGGTTTTCATGAGGGAGAGAGGAGAGTGAGATGAGGACTGCTCGGAGAGATGTTCCTGTATAGCAGTGAAATGCTTCCAGATGCTCAGCTCATGTAGTAAACATGTCAAAGATCTGTTCTCCAGGTGCCAAAGGTGGCATTGAGCTTTTATTCTGCTCCTCTCTGGAACAAACAAGTATCCTACCAAAGCCCCTGTCTGTCTGGCAGAGTTTTTACTAAGCTGGGTTTTTACTAGAGTTTTTACTGGCAGAGCTTTACTAAGCTGGGTGAGAAGCAATGGAGATGGGTCTAGTGGAACTTGGCCTCTGAGCTGGATGCCTTTTGGAAAGCATGCTCCAGACTGGCTGAATTGAGGTCTTCCTTCTAGCTGGACACAATGAATGCACAGGAGGCTCCCAGCCTCGACTTCAGCTGCCACTCTTAGAAGGACTTGGCAAAATGGTAGGATGGATGGAAGAGTCCTGTGGGCCTTACTGCTCCTGGGGCATCTGGGTGCCTTCCTTCCAAATCTGGGCAATGTCAAGATTAGACTGCACCTCTGGGAAAGTAGCAGATATTGTTTTGTGCCTGCAGCCTCAGGAAAACAATGAGCTTTTAAAAATCACTTTCCAATATACAACATCCATCAAACATTGGCTGTTTTGCCTTTTAATAAAAAATATTCTTTAACCCAGAGGGGAGGCCTTAGAATTTTTACTGTAGAAATTTTTACTTTGTGTACAACTGTCTGGTGTCTGAAGAAGATGATAAAGCAAAAATTTTCTCTGTGAAATAGCAAGTTTTAATTATTGCATGGTTAAGATGGAAAATAGGGGAGAAATTGGATAAAATATTTAACCTTGAGCACAGCACATATTTCCAAGTTGAAACTGTTCAAGATTCATGAAAGGCCCGTTAGCCATTAAGTTGTCTGCTGCCTTGGTTACAGGTCTGTGGAGAGGCTACAGAGAGATTAGGAATGAGATCTTTTCTTGAACTTAAGTTGGGTAATTCGTCTGTGTGATGTTCTTGAAAGGAAGAGTCAAAGTTAGGTCAATACCGTGGTTCACAAATGCCACCCATAGTGAGTCGTAGTAGCAACCTGGAGCAGTGATAAAATATTACTGAGAGAAGCTCTTTGGTCTAAAAATGAGCAACAATCCAAATGAAGTTATTGGGATCTTTGCTTGATGAAGACCAGTAGCAATTGGCTTTCTGTGACCTTTTTATAGCTGAAATATGGGGAGTGTGGCTGCTCACAGTGCCACTGTCAGGTACTGACACTTTCTCATCGCTCTAGCAGCAGTCTGAAGCAGAAAGGAGTTAGTGTCCACCCAGTTTGTTAAGGGGTGATAAGATGAGCTGCTTTTTCTGTTAGGTTAGGTTTAGATTAGGCTGTTGTTAGGTTGCAAGAGAGTTTTAATGTGTAAAAGCCTGTCCTGTTGCAGAGCTTTTTTTCCAAGACTGTAGTGAGTGATAGTCAGGCACTGTGATTTGTTTTCCTTCTGGTTTCCGCTTCTTCACATTCCTTATGGATTTTGCTTTAAGTGTGAAAGTAACTTAGCTATTTTTAACATGAATAAAGCTCTCATCAAAGATGAGATTTGCCACCTGACTAAAGATAGTAGTTTCTTGTGTTGGTCCAAGGAACCACACGGTGGTATAAAGCCATTAACTGCAGCAGAAGTTTGATTTTGAACATATTCCTACTGGTTTCTCAATGGTTTGGTCACTGTAAATGCCATCTTTGAGGGTTTTTTAAGCTTGTCCCTTTCTGTTTATCATTGCATTAGATATCCACCCCAAGAATAATAGCAACAATTCTTTGCAATTTCCAGCACACCTTGTTACAAGTGTAACCATTTCTTGACCCTGCAGTTTTATATCTCAGAGAATGACAACACGAATTAATAACTCAGACTAACATGCTGTGTGCAATAGCATAACAATGGGGAAAAACAAGCAAGCAAACAAACAAAACCCCCTTACTTTCTGTATTTGAACAGTTTTACTAGGGCATTGACAGTAAAGTATTACCTTAGCGTAAATATCTGAATGTGGAAGTACCTTCCGCATTCCTTGGGGGAAGCCCGCCAAACTTTAAGATTCCCAGTAGAAGTGGATAAAGAAAGGATTTTCCAAAGAGAAGGAATTTTATTGATGAGAGAAAAGGAAAGGCTTTGGGGTTATGGCAGGAGGTTGAATGTATAACCTGTATTTGAAGTAGAGCCTCTCTTTTATAGTAGTTTGGTCCCTTAGTTCATATGAGACTGTCTTGTCAGTGGTTATAAAATATGGGGTTTGTGCACACATATATAAATTACGTGTTAGTAAAATGTCCTAAAGTTTGTACTCCAAGTTAAATATATGCCTGTTTTGACCTATTTTTCGCAACCTAATTCTGCAGGCTCTTTGTGTGCACAGACTGTGTCACTTATTTACGGAGTTGTGCTGACTTCAGTCAGATCCATCACCTTGGGAAAGCAGGGATGTAGGTGGTGGTCATGAGCTCAGGGTTTGTATGGGACTGGCTCTCCGATGAGGCCAGCAAGGGAAGGAGACTGAACAGGGTGTTTGAGGAGGAGCGCGCTGACTGGCACTGAGTCATCTAGTAACTCCAGGAAACTTCATCAGGAATAAGGTGTTTGGCTACCTTGTGATATCCTTGTAATAGCTCTAAAAGATGGATAGGAGAACAGTCTACCTGATAGCCTTCTAATAACTTACAGGAAAACTGAGTTCGTCTCCCTAAGCCATATGACCCGAAAGGAGTGTAAGTGCAGTAGTGCTAACTAATAATAATCCAACTCTGTGGGACCCTGGGAAGGGGGGACCTTCACACACTGAGGCAGAAAGTTGTAGAGGGCCTTAAGCAAATGAAGGTTCAGGCCACTAGATTTGTGTGGGTGCTCTCATTCCTGTTTCCTGCACCGAGAAAGATCAAACCCAAGTCTCTGACTTTTCAGGAACTTGCCCTATCTGCCTGACAGGCTTGAAGCTCTTGGACGTGTGTATGTGCCTGGGATAACATGATTAACACTCATCCTGCCAACTCGTTATGTTTTGCAGAGAGGAACTGAAGAGTCACTGAGCAAAAGCAAGAGGGATTATGGCCTCGGTTTACTGGGTGCAGGTGGAGAGGGTCCTGGTTCTAGTGCCTGTGCCAAGGAGTGCTTCGTATCATCTGTTTTATGCAGAGTAGCAAATGGGATGTCCAGCCCGTGGTGTCTGAAATGCACGAGAGCAGAACATTAGATGCCTGAGTACTGTTTATGTTGCAAGCAGGACTCAGAGGATGGCTGCTTTCTGCTTAAAACCTAATCTAGGCCTAAGCCCTACTCCTTTGATCTGGCCCCAAATTAGTATTAGTTCAGTTCAGTATTATAGTCTCCTGGGTTCTATGTTTATCCATGCCTCAGTGATGGACCCATTGGGAATCTACATGTTTTTATTTGGCTTGTTTAAGGCACTACTTTTCTGTGAGGTGTCTTGGTAGCTGATGGTGAACATGAAAGCTTTGAGGTGTAACTTTGTGTGTAGCAGAATACAGATATGACTCTGTGGCTTATCAAAACTCTAAATGTATGTGGTCTCCAAGTCCTGAATCCCCAGAGGACCTTGGATCACAGCTAAAGAAGCTGGTGGACTTACCGTGCCTTGAACTAGTCCTCTTGTAGTGTCTGCCTTGAGCCTTGCTCCCAGCTTGAATGGAACAGGGCAGGAGAGACCCTTGGTGGCCAAACAGGGCTTGGATGGACTTGACATAAATCAAATATTTGCCATCGGAGGAGCATACCTAATATTGCAGTTGATGCTAATGAGTCAAAAAGCTCTGAGCTTTTTGCTCAATTCCTTTGCAAGATTGTCAGGAACAGGGTAATAAGACCTTATTTTGTGCTGAAGTCAGCAACTGCGTTCTAGATCTACTTGAGGTAACAGGTCTTCTGTCTAATAAAAACATTTTTGTGTAATTGCTTTGGGGCAAAATCCCATTTTAGGCCGGGAAGGCTTGGCACTGAGGAGCTTTCCTTAGAGGCTGAACTGAGCCTCTGAGTCCCGCTCTTGCCACGCACGCTGCTGGTGCCTACCGTGCTATCCCCTTGCAGCCCAGCTCCACGTGTGCCCCAGGAGCTCCGACGGGTCCTTGGCAGCCCTGACCACCGCCCAGTCACAAGGCAGAGCCAGGGGCCTAAGTGGGACTGGGAGTTGTGCAGCCCCATGGGGTTATTTGCTGGAAACAAGGGAACCCCCCACAAATCACATGCATTCCTTCAGATGCTGATCAAAATTATTTGATGTGGCAGTTACAGAGACAGCATAATTATAATGTTCATTTTCAAATGGCTGGTTGCTTGAGTAAAGATCTGAACGCATCTCCATGCAAGTCACCCTGAGGCTACCAAGCCTTTTTTCATTTCCATTTTATTTTTATTAAGGAAATATATATTTCTTTCATTGGTTTTTCAAGAATACATACCTCATTCTGTGCAGACATTGGATTGCCCCAACTTGGACTCTTCCGCTTTCTTGGAGCCTCACTTGCCCAGCAAAGCAAAGGCTGCAGAACTGGCAGGAGCAACTGCAAACGTGCAGCGTAATTATCTTCTCTTGTAGTTCTGGTGCCCGCACATGTGGGAGGAGGAGAGGCAGATTAAGTAGTGCAGCTCTATGAAAATTTGCCAGTGGAGCAGTTTTCTGTCAAAAGGTGCTGTTTTCGACAGAATCCAAGTGTTCCTCGTGAGGATGTGCCTGTGCTGTGGCTGGCAGCCCATCAGAGGAGCTGGAGCCCTGCAGCCTGGGCTATTGATTGGATCCGGCTGGGAGAGATGGGAGCTGGAGGTGAGGTGAGGTGGTGGTCCTTGTGCTTCAGCTTTGAGGAGAACTTGGAAATGTTTCAGTTTCCCACAATGCAGAAAACAAGACTTGACCTGCTCTGCTTCCTATGTTTTTGTCTCAAAAGCTACTTGCGGTTTCCAGCCCACATGATCGCTCCAATATTTTGCTATTAGATTTACCTGCAATAAATTTACCAGCCTGGGGCTGATCACACGGCTATGATAGTTCATTTAAATTGCTGAACTTGTGCTAGGGATGTGCTTGGTCCAAGAGGTCTTGAAATAACGGAAGAAAGTTTTGCACATGCCAAGGTGAGACAGAGACCACCCAGAGGTTTTTGCTGGGAACATTTTTTTCTTCTTTTGTTGCTATCTCTGCTTCCCTCTATCTCACGAACAGCTTTTTCTTGTAGCCATTGGAGGCTAATGTATCTACTCTCAGTAGCAAGTCTTTTTATAAAACGCTTGGACTTCAAACATAAGCTGGTGCAAATCAAGCATTGTCCTACTGTTCTGGCCTTTCTGTTTTCAGTTGCAATAGCACCTCCTTATTTTTGATTGCAGAAAGGTCTGTACTTTGACACAGCTGGGCTCTTTTACTGAGATGCAGCAAAGGCGTACTCTTTACAGCAGTCTGTTCAAGAGTGGCCTTAATCAGGGAAAGAAATGCCCTGTTTTGGCTTTGCTGCTCCTGTGGCAGTCTAGCCAGGCTTCAATGCAATGAACAGAGAAATGATTGCTTTTAATAAAGTCTTACCGTTTTTTCAAGAGCTTTTTCTCTTTCCTTTTGTGATGGTCAGTCTTGTTCTTGCAAAGACCTTTTTTCATCCTTTGCCCTGTGGGCTGCTCTGGAGTGTTGGAAGCCGATCCATCAGTTGCCTGGTCTATTGAAATGTGGCTGTGGAAGGATGCACTTTTCTTGGTGTGAACACACACCACTGCATTTGTTCAGCGACTGAATAGTGCCTCGTTCGCAGCCCATTGTGCTGTGATAATGTGGTAGCTTTGTCATCTTCTACATAAATTCAAGAAGAGAAGGGTTTTTTTTTTTAATTTTGAGAGTGTTTTTCTTCTATTTACTTAACCAATTTCCTGTCCTTACAGTTCTAACTTCTGAGCCAAGGCAAAACTTGTAGGTGTCAAGCTACTTCTCTACCCATGGATAAAACTGAGGAGGAAGAGCAGTGGGAACTCTGTCGCTGTCCTTAACACTTTTATAGGATGAATGTGGATAACCATGCATTTTACGTATGAAAAATAGTTTTATTTTGAAAAATTCTTTTTCCTTCTCTGCTACTGTTCTGCAGTCCATAGATCAGAATGAGTCTGTTCTTCCAAACATGATTGTTACATGGTTCCAGGAATGCCTACTGTCTCTTGATTTACGGATCCTATGTCGTCAGGCTTTTTTAAAGACTTTCCTAGCAAGGGTATGAATCTCTTTGTATAGCAGATACCACATCTGTACATCCTGATTGATACATCTTGTTTTCAAGCTGTAGAAGGAAGCATCACTTCAAAAAGGCTTAACCTTGTCTTATTGCTGAAAGCAGCAGTTCCTGGTCTGCAAAATGGTTGAGACTGGAAGGGACCTCTGGAAATTGTCTAGCCCAGCTCCAGTTTTCAAGCACTATCAAATAAAGCTGGTTGCTGAGGATTATGTCCAGTTTGAGTATCTGCACAGCCTCTCTGTTATTTATGCCATGTAGATCTAACTCAGAGCAGGCTCATTTAACCCTTCGAAGAACACTTATGCCAGTGCAAGGAAACAGGCAACAAGGAGAGAGGGGAAAGCAAACTGTTTCTTTGTGGAAGTGTCAGTTTATGCTGTCTCAAAGCAGTTGTGGAACTGGGACTGTACATACCTCTGTAGAATCTGAACAAATCTGAACATCTAAAGGTAAAAAGCTTTTAGTTTAGTTTTACCAAAGAACTAAAATAACCAAGCTCACATTTTGGTCACTCAAAGTTAGTTGGCAGAGGAAAGCAGTGTATCATGTTGTCTTCTCCTGTTGAAGTCTTTGCTACCCTTGATGTAGAGATTGCTCTCCCCTCAGTTTTCCCCTCTCCTTTTCCTCAATTTCTGTGCAATTTTCTTTCCAAATCAGTTTTTATCCTTTCTTCCTCTGGATTTGTAATAATAAACTGCTGTTCTGTATTTGTCTGTATAAGATTTTCCATTTCTTGGTGTACAGAGCGGGACTGGATGTTTTGCAGTTCAGTGCCAGATCTTGCCTATCATTTGCTAGCCAATGTTTTTTGTACTGCTGCAGATTTATGACTTTGCATGTTAGCAGTTGGTATGATATGTAAGTCTTCCATAACTAGAAGACCTCAGTGAGCTTGCATGGGATTTCACACAGAACAAGCTGCTTATCAGGAGTGAACAACTGTTAGAGGCTGCTCATGTGTCCAGTCATTGGGGATGTTCTAAAGATTGGATTCCTCCTAAACCATGGATCACATACATCTTGCCTTACTTCAGCTGTCAAGAATTGAGCTGTCTGGTGTAAGTGGCGCATCTAGACTCTCTGATGAGGAGGGAGAGGTGGGATGAACCATTTTCTGCTTTAATATGAGTTGGATCTTCTTGTAGGGGTCCTCCTGTTTCCAGAGAGAACCTGGCTACAAACTTTAGCAAAACAGCTAGAACTGGATAACATAAATCTCACCCTGTGATCTATCCTAGGGTTCTCTTCAGGCAACAGAGAGCTGGAATTGCTGGTCAGTATTTTTGCTGATTCAGATCTGCTGTTCCTTGAGGTTATGTTGCTAATGTGGTTCACTTGGACAGCTGAGCTTTGTCTTAACTGAGGGGCTGCTTATCCTTACGCTCAAAGGAAGGTTCATGAGGTTGGTTCAGAGGCACTGGTGCCCAGCTACATAGGACAGCTTTTTAGGAAAGTACAAGGGGTAATCATATACTTCATGAAGCAGTACATAACTACAGAAGATGTACTACAAAAGCCAGTACTTCTGTCCACAAGCTTTGAAAAATTGTGAGTGGGACTCCCTAACAATACAGAAATGTTTAAAAATGGTAGTTTGGAGATGTCTCCCTCCTCTTATGGCAATGAGGAGGCAACTGTATTTATGTGGTTCACAGTTTCAAGACTTTTCAGCATATATGGGTCTGATATGTGGGATTTATTCATGAAAAGGAGCTGAGAGTGTTTTTGTTATTTTTGCTTGTTTGTTTTGAGCATGTGATTGCAGGAGTTGTGTGCGACATTAGGAAAACCAACAGTTTGTACTGCTCACAAGAATGCTGTTCCCACTGGAAAGCGTTTAGATATGGGGGCCTTTGCTCTTTTTACAGATGAACCTCTGCTATGTAAAGTTTGAGATAGCAAGAAAAATCTTTTTTTATGGCTCTTTCTCTTACAGTCTCCTAAATCTTGTGTGGAGATGAGTTGCCTATGTAACAGACATGAAGGCTTTTCGCCTACAAACAATTTCTCATTTCTCTAAGGGTTAACTAAGAGAGAAACTTTGTAACCCATGAAAGCAGGGTGAGACTGTGTCTTCTCTGAAATATTAAATAAAGGAATCAAAGGAAAATAATTCCCAGTGATACCTCAGGGAAGATTTAATTAAGAAAATGAAATTGCATTAAGAGTGGCCCATTGTGGACTGCCAAAAAGCCACCAGATGAGGAAGAAATTAGTGAGCAGTGGCTGCCCTTTGGTCATCATAGCAAGCCCGTGAGATGGGCTGCTCAGCTGAGGGGCTTAAATCAATGTTTAATTACCTGGCTGATTAAGGTTGTCTTCCTTAACTCGGTTTTGTGTGTCAGTGATTTGCCCACCAGCTCTTAGATAGTGTCTGTGTGTAGGACTTGAGCTGACTAAGCGGGAGCTGCAGCCTAGTGCGTGGCACCAGCTGAGGCTATTTCATAGCCACGTGAGCCTTATGGGCAAAACTTTCTCTAAAGCAGAAGAGTAAGGTTTTTATATACAGTTTAAGCAGGTTTATGTCTCTTTAAATCCCTGGGGCTAATTTTCCATGCCTGTTGGCCAGGAGCTCTGGTTTCTGCACCGCCTGCGCTCCGGCTGCTCGTGTCAGGAGGTGAAAGGGCAGTGAGTTGGTTGGCAGGAGTGCAGCCCCAGAACGGGTCCCTGCGCGTGACCGCGGGTACCAAGAGCAGCACAAGCTGCTTCTCTTAGGCTGGCCCTTGTTGCCTCAGGTTTTCAGGGGCATGGAGAGGAAGAGGCTCACTCCCTCCCTCCAGGTGCCTGGGTGAAGGGTGTAGAGCTACATGTCAGGAGACAGCACACAGAGGCCCTGGTCCCAGCTGTAGAGGTGAGGCTCGTTTTCCAAGTCCTACCTGAGAAAACTCCTGCCTTGAATTGGGGAACTCTATGGAAACAACATCTGACCTGAGGAGGAGGAGGTGAAAAGACTTGGACTGCCCCGCCTTTGTGCCTGCTTTTGAGATTGACTTGACTCCTGTGGCCTTTAACAAGCCAGGGGATGGCACTTGCAAGTCAAGGGGCCAGTGTCTGCACCAGCATGTGTTTCTGGAAGCGAGTAGTTGTTGTGGTGCTGTAGCTGAGCAGCTGCTGTTGTGCCCTGTGAGCCCTCTCCAACTGCACAGTTCCCCCCATCCTGCTCCCAGGCAGCCATTCCCCTGCTCCCACCATTAGGGTAACGGCCAGCAAGGGCTTGATTTATCCCTTTGCTCTGAGGGACTAGTGCTTCCATAATCTATTTTGCATTAAACTAATGGCCGACGTGTGTATGCAGTTTTCCTCCCCCTCGTCACCCGGGAGGAGGGTGCCTGTCATTACTTTGTCCCATTTGTCTTTTATCGAGCATGAAAATAGAAAGAATTTGACAAGAAATTAGAGCAACTGTCATATCTGGTTGTGTCCTACCATCTCCCAGAAGCCTCCTTACTGAAAGGTATGTGTGTAATAGAAAACGCCAAATTAAAACAACAAAAACACTCCCACATTCAATTACATTGCTGCCAAGTATAATTCCCCAATTTCAAACCAGCTCATTCTAATCACTAGCAATCATTGCTTTTATTTACTTATCTTTCAGTGAAAAGAGATATTTAAAGTGGCTACTTGATAAAATGGGGTACTGATCATTTCCAAGGCATCTTTTCTGAGGGGAAAAAAAAAAAAAGATAAATTTGCCTCTCAGTTCCACTAGCATCTCACTACTTTTCTATTGCAAAACATTGATGACTTGATATCCTTTCTCCATCTACTCTAGGTTTAAAACATAATTCCAGCAAATATGTATCTGTTTTTCTTTTCTGGAATCGATTCTGCTCTACCTTTCTGTTGACCTTTTTGAAATATAGTGCCCAGACCTGGGTACAGTAGTACAGGAGAGTCCCTGCTAGTCCTCTTCTAGAGGAGTCAGTGTTGCAGGGCACAAATGACTGTGTGGTGTGTGTTATGGTTCACTGTGTCTAGAAAGAGGCCTTGAGGAGGTGAGGGAGCGTACAGCTGCAGGGCTGGGAGTGACCCATAGTGGCAGGAACCGCCAGTACCTGCAACATTCATCAGAATTTTATCTAGCTGCTTTCAAAGGCTTCCTGGGATGGAGAGACCGAACCCTCTTGTCACAGCGTGTTCCTGTGCTTCCCTGTTCTTACCGTTAGCAGTTTTTTTGCCAAAATCTAATCTGAGTCTCTCTCACTGTGGTATGATCCTGTTGCCTCTCATCCTAACCACCATGAGCATATAGAAAAAATTATGCTTTCTCTGTAGAATTTGCTACATACTAAAAGGTGTTGGTTTTACTTCTGCTGTTCCAACCCCTGAATCTCCAGTGTCTTTTCCCTATGTTATTGCTAACCATTCCCATTATTACGTTTTCATCTTCCTAATGGAAGTAGGTTGCATTTTCCCAAGTTTCAGTTTTCCTGGGGACTGGTTCCAGTTGGCTCGTATCTTTCTTCAAGGGCAGCATCCAGGGGAGGAGGCAGGAGTGCAGTTGAAGCTTTGCCCTAGTGCTTGGGAGAGTGGAGGTGTGAGCACATGTGCTGTGCTCGTCCAGGCCAGCCTGCTGTGTGTCCTTGGCTCGGCAGCTTGTCGGTGTTGACTCGCACTCAGTTTGTCATCTCCTCTTACCAGTGGGCTGCCTCCCAGAGCATTCTTACTCTGCTAGAAAGTCTTCTCCCTGTGTTTACACTGCTGTTGCTGACTGTACAACTTTGCTTTCGTTTTTGCTATTTTCTCCAGCTTGTCAAGATAATTTTGGATTTGAATTCCATTCTTCTATATATTTTCAGTCTTTCTCAGTTTCATGATGTCTGAAGTTTTAAAAATGCACCCTTTTCTGTGATCCAGCCAAGGAAAATGCTAAACAGAGCTAGACCTAGAAATGTTGTCCACAGAATTCACCTCCATGCACCCCATACTTGCATGGAGAGACATTGATAAATGCTGTCTGGATAGGACTCTCCGATAGGTTTTCCAACCAGTCTGAAGTAATCTCATGGAGCTCATGGTTTTCAAATGTCCCCATGAGAATGTTAGGTGAGACCATGTTGAAAACATAGAATCTTTATGCTTTTTCTCAATGCAAAAACATTGCTGCACAAGGAAATGGAATTGATTTGAGATTTTGTTCTTGATGAATGCATTTCTTGTTACTTTCAGTCCCCATCCTCTTCATGTTCTTTTTGGGCCTGACCCATTCTAAGGGCACTTGGGATCTCTTGTCAGAAGCTAAACACTTGCCAGAAGGAATAGAGTCCAGGCCTTGTTTGCTCTTGTTTGTCATATGTTATTGGTGCACCAACCAGCACTAGCAGTCACCAGCAAGAAAAAAAACATTTGGTAGCAGAGACTAGAGTGTTTTTCATGATATTTAAATCGCAACTATGAGAGATATTTATTTCAGATAAAGTGCATCTCAACTCTTTTTTTTTTTTTTTTTTGGTACCTCATTAATTTGTCTACAAATCTATACGATTGCAAGAAAGTGGAATCTAAACTTATTCATGAATGGCTACAAATGAAATTATTGTAGTTTTAAGATCTGCTTTTTTTCCCCTGCTGTGTGAACAGAAAGATCTTTTTAGATGAGAACCCTTGAAATTCTTATTTCCTAGATACCTGCTTATCATGAAAATGTTGATTCATGGAAAAAAAGCAGAATAAGAAGTACAGTGTTTCAGTGCATCAGGATAGTCTTAGTAGGGGGCTTTGCTAAAGTTTCAGCCTGTCCCCATCAAAGCAGATGTCAGATCTCAGCTGATCTGAGGGTGGAGAAGCACTAAAGCACACTAATCCATTCTTAGGGTGCAGTTTTAAATAAACCTGCATTTATGAGCTGACTTAATCTGTGAATCTTAAAGCTTATTTATGTCTAAAATAGACTTTATTTGTTGAAAGTTATTTCATCACTCTCTAGGTATGGAAAACTTGTACTGACTTCCTTTTCATTTTGTGTAGGGGCGCTTAGCTGCCACCTTCAGTTTTCTTCTTCCTGGAGTCCTGAAAATAGTGGCACCTGCCTCAAAGTTGTTTTATCTGGCATAAGAAAGGCTGGCCTGCACATTAGTGCTGTTTATGTGAAAGAATTGGCTGTAATTCTAGGTCTATGAAAAGGACAAAGGTCTGAGAGGGAGATCTCTGTGGTCTGTGTATAGGTGTCTTAAGTGCCTGGCACCTGTCCTGCTCTGCCTGTGGTGTTTTTCTATGCCCATGCCTTTGGACTGGTGGATCTGCCAAGTTTTCACTACTCATCAAGTGTCATCAAGAGCTTATATCTGCATTTTTGGATTTTGGATTTTTGTTGGATTCTACCAGCTTAAGGAATAAAACATTTAGTCATATTTTCAGTGTTTATTTTTACTATTATAATAAAAAAATTCTGAAATTTAAATTTTGAGTCTTAGTCTTCAGTAAAAAAAAGAAGATAAATCTTAGTGGATGTGATCAACGACAAGCTGAAAAATGTCAGTGTTGGATGAAGAGCATCAAATGTAGTGAACTGTCACATGACTAAGAACAACATGTAATATATCCTCTATAAAACATTATAGAAATATTAATTTGAAAAGATATAGCCTTAATTCAACACAATTTCTATTCTAGATGGTCTTTAAACCTTCATCTAAGAGTAACTCAAATTGTTTTATGAGCCAACAAACTTGTTTTATCTGTAGTCTTGCAAAGATTTAGGCATATGTTTAATTTTGAACAAGAGGTCTGTAAAGTGAATCAGGACTTAACACTGATTTGAATGGGCTCAAGCGGAGTGCATGTCTACCAGATTGTATTGAGGGAGCCTGAATGCTTAGGATTTGGCTACTGGGAGGATTTAGGATACCTCATAAGTCCTTAAAGTAATTTAGTGGTGGCTATTTGTTATAGTTTTTTCTTTTCGTTTAAGAATGCAGAAAAATGAAGGAGCAGGATTGCCTTGAACAAGTCTCAAAGAACTGGGGAATGGAATGATAGATAGATCTCTCTTTCTACCATTCACTGTAAAAAACCTGATGCCTGGAAGACTTTTAAATTGTTTCTATTTTCTTTAGAATCAAAATTGAGCAGTTCCTTAGTAGTTTCCTTAATTGAGGCCTTAATCTGACCATATGTATGTGGCATGGACTGTTTCCTAGGTCATTCTCTTCTCAAACAGATGCATTTATGCAGTGTTTACCAGATACTAAAGGTGATGGTCTTTTGTCTTTAGTGCCTTTTGAAATTATTTGACTTGGCAAAATCCCTGGGTTTGTTTCTTGGTATCTAGAGAGCCTAGAAAGGAATCTGACATTTTTTCACAGGCATTTTCCCTTTGGAAAGCGTTACTACACTGGTTCTGAGAACATTGTTTAAAACAAAAATGTGACAACCCCAGAAATAGTGGCTGAATTAATAGTAAATGTTGATGGTTTAATAGTGAGGACAATTTTTGTCGCTTTTCTCGCTGCACTGGCTGGTATTTCAACACGCTTGATTTTCGAGGAGGGATTTCCTCCCATCCTCCCTCTTCCTCGCGCCTGCAGGGAGGCTGAAGCGCTGCCTCGGCTGTGATCTCCATGGCAGCGCACGCGAGTTTCCGTGGCAACCCATTTCACAACCAGCCCTACAACTTTACTCCCCTGTCAAGCAAAAGGAGGAGCCCGGCTGTTGGAGCCAGCTCCTAGCAAGGTTAAAGTTAAGAAGTGGCGGTGGGGAGGCCCGCAGGAGGAGGCTGGGTGAGCTGGTGGCTTCTCACACCATTTCTGCGCGTGAGGCTCTTGCCCCGGGGCAAGAGCAACTCTTTCAAAGTGCAGATTCCCCAGCTGGTACTGGTGGTGCTGCCGGCTGCGTTCCTGCACGTGAGCAGGTAGGCGATGGGCTGTCCCGAGTCTGCTCTCCCGAGAGACTTCCCTAGCCCAGTTTCCTAAGGGAACGAGGCCCATGGAATAACCACTGTCTTTTCTTAATTGCTTCCATCTCCCTTTAGCCATATCTCTCGCCTACAGATTTTGACCCCACTGATCAGATCGTCCAGCTTTGATGGAGGAGCCAAAGAGGAACAAGTAACTATGGTCTTGTAGATGCTGTGGAGACTGAGTTCTGTCTTCCTGCTCAGGCCATGCAGTGAGGTTGTGGGCATGTAATGGGAAATTACAGGCATCTAAGCTTGATGGTTATAACGAGCGGGATAACAGAGCCTGTATTCCTTTGGTGATGACCTGAATTCAGCAGAATGCTTAAGCACATGTTTAGTGTGTTTTGCCCAAGAACTGCAAAGTGTGAGGGACTGATACTTGGGGAAACAGTTAGTGAACATACTTCCTTTTCAAGCTAATGCTCAGGGAAGACACATGAGAGAAAATAGATAGATTAATAAATAAGAGCTACAAACTACAAAGGGATTTCAGTTGTAGACTGAATATAATCCACACAGCAGGCTTGTTCATTGCAAGGGCTGCAAGCAAGAAGTGTAAGGATTTGTCTGGCATCTTGTGCTGCACTCACCCTGCATGCTGTCCGCTCGGGAAGATCAAGGGTAGCGGCCTCCCTGTGCTTGGCAGGCTGTGGCTGGGAGCTGAAGGTGGAAATGCAAGGTGGAATTGGGGAGGATGTGTAGTAGTAATGGGAGGGTTCAGGAGCGTGGCCAGGGATAAATTAGTGTCGTTAGTGGTCTGCTTTTTGGGTTGGATTTATGCTGCTATGTATATCACTGGAAAAGTAGTTTACTTTTGACAGTCTGTTTCTCAACTACGCTGAAGATGGTTTAAAAAAAACAATATAAAGATGTATAGGTCTTTATGAATTTGATCCTGTTCTAGAAGTGCAAGGCTACCAAATTATTCTTTTTATTTGTAAGTGTTTCTTAAAATTTGTTATGCTATACTGTTCTGCACATCAACTTTTGTAGGAAGATGTGGGGTTTATGTGAGCCACATTTGAGAGCTCTCTGTCAGGGTTAAATGCAGGAGGGAAGCCATGCACATATAGCAAATCTCTTGGTTAAAACAAATACAGAGAGCCAAGTCAGCATTCTCATATGGAACTGTGCAAACAGACAGCAGCTTTAGTCTGAAGAACAGTCAGGGTTAGAAGTAAGGTCTGTTGCACATTCTGGTGAAGTGGGCAAAGATGTGCAGAGTCAGAATTTACTACCCGCCTTTTCATCGTACCTGGTTACTGTAGTTTTCAAGAGTGACCTGTGATTTTTTTTTTTTTAAAGGATCTTGTTTTCTCTAGACCTCCTCAGAAGCTAGTTCTTGAATGGCTTTCTATTTTTGAAAATGGAAGTCTCTTCAGGAAGTTTCAGGTGAAAGAGAAGAACATGCAAACACTGCACATATTGCAAATCCTACCTGTAGAAATGTTAACTCTGTAAGTAGCCTAGGCAGTGCTTCTGTTCCTGCTTCAAAAAGGCAGTAACTGTGGTGAAAAAAAACGAACTTTCTAAATACTAAGAATATATTGAAGTCTTTCAGTAGCTGAGGTGCCATCTCATAATGTTCCATTAGGAGAGTTGATGTGGAAGGCTGCACGTTCTACTCTAATTCCTTTTCATGACAATTCTGCTGTATCCTGTGCCATGGTGGGTTGAGTACAGTGTGACGGCTGCCACATCCCTCTTTGGCTGATGCCTGCTTAGCTCTCAGCCCCCTTCTTGCCCTTGGGACATCCCAAAGCAAATCACTGGTTCTCAGGCCTGAATTAGTTGTGCAGTGGGAGTTAAGCCTGACTTTAAAATTGAGTCTCAGCTTGTTTCCTGCACCACTCAAAAGTAGTTTCTCCACCTACCCTCCTCCTGAACTTTCACACTGATCATTTGGGCAAGAAGTAGCAAGGCAGGGTAAGTTAGATTCACATCTGTATTTTACTGTATGCTTATGTCCAGGATGGGATTAATGGGCCCAGTATTATGCCAGTATTATGATTTCCATATTTATACCCAGTACATTTCAACAAAGTGTCTTGTTTTTTTTTCCCCCTCTACTCTGCCTCAGCCTGTTAAAACTGTAATGTGGGCTCACTGCTGAAGAGCTACCGACATATTTGCCAGAAGGAAAGCTGTGAATCTGTTCAATGACTTGTAAAAATAAACTTGTTTCACAGAGATTTTATGTATAAGATTGTAAAAATGCAATATAAAGAAAATGAAATTTGAGTAATTGCTTAATCTGATATTTGGGGTCAGGATGCTCAGATGCATCTTCTCAATTTTTCATATTAAAGATTAATTGCATATTGTAGAGATTCCTTGATTAAGCCAAGGAAAAGTGAGAGCAAAGATCTGCTTGTTATAAGCAGCATGAGGAATAATGACCAAATGTCAGACCTACCTGTCTGGTTTACAGTAGACACTTAAAGGGCTTGGATTTCTGCTGTGCTCCATCTGTTGTTATTAAACAAAAAAGAACCATTTACTGTTTTACAGGAAAGCTTCTTTATTAACAAAACACAATAAATTCCTCAGTTTTATACCTGCTGTGTGCTGCAGGTTTCACAAGGAAAGGAGTTAATGTTTTACATGGGTTTTTTTTTTTTTTGTGCCTTTTGCTCCAAAAGCATTGAACAGGATGATTTATAAAGTCTTTTCTGTTTTAGAATTGGACTTTGCTCTTTGGGCCAGACTTTCCCTTTTGCTACATGCCTTTCTGCTACATTTTTTTTTTCCCTCTTGAATTCTGAGGTGCTCCATGTGGGACATGCACCACATTTGTAGCCTTCCCTGCTTGTGCAATGGAACGTAAAGAGGGGTCCTGTGTAAAATTGTCCCCCACAACAGGTGGCTCTTGAGCTGTCTCGTCCTTTGCTAGAGAGGCCAGTGGGAAATTGAAGCGATCTGAGGTAGCAGGAAATCTCTTGCTGCAGTGGGTTGTGTGTGTCAAAATTAGATCTACTTTATAATCCAAAATGAGGTAGTGCTGAAATGATTTTTTTTTATTATTATTTGCTAGGCCAAGCTGTTATTAGAAACCAGCCTTTATTTTTAATAAAAACTATTCCTGCTGCAAACTTGCTACTTAGTAACAATATAAAGTTTTTTTTTCCTTGGAAGGAAGGATTTCTTTCCACAAGTTCTTGGAGTGAGTCTGCCCTGAACCAAAGAGCAAGAACCGTGAAGATGTCTTCATATTGAAGACAGCGGGGATTATGAAAACTCTTGCAAATGGGTCACTATCAAATATCAGGAGTTCTTGTGGTCCATCCTACGTGACCCACGACAAAAACACACAACAAAACACACACACCCTGGAAGATGAGTGAAGTGACAAAGTTCCCCATGCCAATCATCAGAGGGATGTAGCCTGGGAAGCACTAACCTAGAGCCATCTCTGTTGTGAATGAGCTACAGTACAAAATATTTGGCTTCCTGGTCTGACATATGTTTTTTCCCTGCCTGAAGCTTAGAGATGTAACTGGTAGAGCAGAAATGCTGAAAAGGCCCTGAACACTTCCTTCAAAAGCCTAGGCAAGCGAGTCACTGCAGTGGGGCAAGTCACTGTCCCCAGACTCATTCCTGTTCTGTGCTTGTTCTTCGCTGTTCATCTTGGCTGCTTTGATTTTGCTTGTGTTGTGGGGAGGATGGTCCTTTGTGCCTGGGGCTGTGCCCGCTGTTTGCTCACCCCACAAGTGGATAGGGTTGAGGAATTGGTGCCTGGGAAGATGAATCATCCCCAGGGAGTAACAAGCCCCTGACAGTGGTGGCTCCCAGGGCTCTTTCAAGAGGGGGCTGCCTTGTGATTCAAGATAGGCCTGTGGTTATCAGGGTTTTTTTTCCCATTGGTGGTTCTGGTTTACTGAGTAATCTGCTTTTGCTATGACTAGACTTTATAGATCACTTTTTAACTTCTTTATTTTTGTTCTTCTCCTTTAGATATATATTTATATATTCTTTATGTATTTTGAAGTAATGTGAGTAGCACACCAAAGGGAATAGCTAACCTATTTAACTTGCATTTCTCATCAAGTCTCTAGACAACATAGTCCAATCGCCTTCATCTTCCAGAATGTGTACACTGTGTTAAAAAAAAAGATTAGCAGAAAGAAATTCTAGTCTCTGTAAACTTGAACATAGATGTTGGCAATAGTAAGCATCCAAATTTAATCTGTCTTTACTGCAAAGCTTGAACCAAACTGAAATATGAGATTGGCTGGCCAGAATGTCCGGGTATAATTTGTATGCATATGTATAGGATATTTCAAGTGCTTGATTTTTTTTTATTATTAATTTATTTTATGAAGACTAAAGCAGTCCCTCAGCATTCAAAGCTTATTTCCTTTATTTCCAGTAACTAACTGGTCCCAAAATGTTGAATTTATTTCTTATCACTTTTCTAAAATATTCTAAACTAGATGTTGTTGTTGTTTCTTCTTAAGTCTTGACTAATATATCTCTCAGGTATTGTTAGTTTGAAGTATGAGCAATGAGATCTATGCATAGTGATATAGCAAAGAGGAGTTTTTGGAGTTGTATCTTTAGGAAAAATGTAATTTCAAGAATTAGAGGAAAGAAAGCTTCGTGTGCAGTGACAGCAGGATGGGCCGTGGGTGATGAAGGCCGCGTACCTGAAGTCACTGCGCGGCTGTGGTTGATGAGACCCCCGGGCCAGCGTGAGCTGCTACCTGACCTCCTGCAGGCAATGCCAGGAGCTCGGGTTTACCCCGTGTTGCCTGGGAGGAGTTAGGAAATCTTCTGATTCCTTGTCCTTCGCTGGAAGCCCAGCATGGAACTTCCCCCTGCCCATGTTCTTCACAGAAAACATGTTTAAGTTTAACCACAGAAGCAGATTTATCACTGATTGTGCAGCTCACACCTACACTATGTTTCCTGTGACTTATTAGCAATATTTTGGTAGAGGGAGGCATCTTTGAGCTTGGGCATTTTTACCTTCCTTCCATCAGCTGCTTTGAAGCCCCTTGGGCTTGCCCAGAACATCCAGCTTTCCTTTGCTTTCCTTTGGGGTAGCCGTTGTTTTGTGCAATGCAGGAGTAGCTGGGAAGGAAAATTTGTGTTGATTCTACCTCTTACTGCTTGATAGCAATTTTTATTTTATTTTTAGCCACAGGAACACAAAATAGGAGCTTTTCTCTCCACCTAAAAAGATCTTAACATACTCGGAGATGGCCAAAGCAAGATGATAACCCTGTAGTGCGCTAGGCAGGAATATAGTGTGGTAAGTGCAAAAGAAATCACATTGAGCTAGGAAAAGTTAAAATAACTGGAAGGAAAGGAACTACAACATGGCTGAAAAAGCCTCACACAGATTCCTGTTTTTCTTGATACTCTCTAAGTACACCATCCTTACCCCCAGAGAATTTTAAACTGAAATATAGATGAGATTCATGAAATAACAGGAAGATCAAGTAAGGGAAGAGATTAGCAAGGTTGTATAGATTACGTGCATGCCACCATACACTTAGGAGTAGAGCTGATCAGGAGCTTTCACTTGAGATTATTTTTTTGGTAGACAGTTTATTATCTATAAAATAAAAAGATTCCTCAAGAAGATTACAATATTACAAGGGGGGAAAAAAGTAGGGATTTCTGTACTGCACAATTAGAGCAAAATATTTTGTTTCAGTTTGAGGTCAAGGTGTTTTGATCTCAACGTTAAGCCAAGTCTATTGCCTTGCATATCTCTTGGGCGTATTGCTTATATGTTACTGGGTGAGGGACAGAAAATAGAAACATCTAAATTGAGGTTTCAGAAGTCAGCAGATTCACAGATTTCCATCTGATAGCTGTAAAAGAGCTTACCAAGGCTTTCTGTAGGCCACCAATGTCAGTTATTAAATATATATTAGAACCCTAGAGAGATTCTGTGAGAGCTGGAAAAAAAGAAACTGTTCTGTCATTATTTAAGAAAGGTGAATGGTGCAAGCCAAGGTAATTATTTGTCCATTGCCTGTTATTTGTGCCAAGATAAAATCAAAGCATGACAGGGAATTGATTAATATAGTGGCAAGCAGGGGTAGCTCAGTGAATGCCAGCCCAGGTGGGCACTGACCTGTGGAAAACATATCTTGTCAGGCAGAGTTATTATTATTTTAATGCCATTATAAGCCTGTTTAAAAGAAGTTCCAAACTTGATGTGATTCACTGCGACTATGAGGCCTTTACTTTGCGTTTTGATTAGGACGCTAGTCTGATAACGGAATCAATGTGACACGCATTAAATGGATAAAAACTGTATAGCTGAGGTCTCCAAAGGTAATTATAAGTAGACAGACCATTGCCAATGCAGTTACTTTCAGAGCTGTGCCCATATTTTTGTTCACGGATCGGGAAAGCTGTTGGAAGTGGGATTTGGAGATGAGGCCCAAGGAGAAGTGGGGAAGTGGAATTTTATTCCTCTCTGATGCAAGCCAAAATGCAAGCTTAGGAGGCTACAGGAGTTAATTTTGAAAAACATCACCGACACGACCCTGTTTTCCCTTTTGTCCAGATAACTTACGCACCTTAGCCCCTGTTCCCTGCAGTGAACCCAGGGCTCTTGATTGAGCTATGTCTCATAACGTAGCGGGCAAGGTCAGGCCGCAGGCAAGAACTAGGTCAGGAGATGCTGTCAGGAGGTTGTGTGGATCCTCTGTGGCCTTGGGGCCAATTTACACCCGATTAATTTTAATGTCAAACCAACTTAAAGGAAGACTTCTTGATTTTTGTCCAAGACACTAACACCTTCAGTTGGGAAATGCTGAGGTGTGTGATATCTAAACATAATGCTTTATAAATGCTTTATTCTGGTGCTTTGAATTTGCATTAATGAAGGACGGAAGCAAGTGTCAAACAGTGGGATATTCTGAGGGGGACACATCCTGGGCTCTGTTCATGTTTAGCATTGAGAATCACTTATAATCCCCCTCCGGAGAGCTGTGCATCTGCCCGTTGTTACACACAGAATGCAAACACAGATGGGTTAATCAATGCTTTAAAATTAAGTATGTGCTTAAGTGCAGTGCAGGGCTGGACCCGATTTCACAGTTTGCTGCTGCTGTCCTGTTTGTGAGGGCGGGTGACACAGTGACGTGGTGAGCAGGGGCTTAAGCCCGTGAAGTCCAAACTCCCAGAGGCGCGAGCAAGGGCTCACACTGAGAAGTGGATGTGTTCAGCACTGAAAGAAAGGTACATTGTGCAGGAGGGGTTCAGGAGCCTGACATGTCACCATCCTGCTACTATGTAAGGTTAAGAGAGTACCAGCTCCTTCTGAAGGGTGTGTTGGCTATAGGTTACATAATACTTCTGTAGGGGCGGTTTAATATTTAATGTTTTGCTGTAGCATAAATGGAACTTGCAGGCAGCTGTACATTAGCTTCATGAATTTTTTAAGGGGAAAAAGAAAGTTTAGGTGGCGAGAGCGTCACAGAAGCTTCCTAATTGGCACATACCCCAGTAGAAACCAAAATGTGAAAATTAAGCGACTGCCCTAATTATCAGAGGCTCCTAGGAATACATTGTGCTGGGAGATATTCCTTTTTCATTTCATGCACTGCTTTAAAAATAAGCATTGTACAGAGCATAACGAGGCTTTTAATTAAAAGGCTCTGCCCACACAGCAGCTTTCTGATGTGGTGCTCGCTGGCGAAGGGAGCCGTGAGGGGTGGGAAGAGGCTTTTGTGTCCCCAAAAGGTGAAGCTAATAATCTATTGATATCCAGAGTGGCTCTTAAATGTGAGTTTGCTCCAGTCAGTGATGAGCAGGCCGTGTCGGCCTGGCAGCAGTGTGTGTGGTAGTCACCCCCTGGGGACAAATGCATCTGGGTGCATGTTTGTGCCCGAGAATTGCCTTTGTCCTCCTGCTCCCGGGGACACTCAGAGAAGTGCAAAGGTCCTCCCCGCATGCAGTGCCGAGCCTCTGAGCTGGGAACATGGCTGGTTAATGAATGATGGAGCTGTTGCAGGCCTGTAGGGTTCCCTCACCATGCTGTGCTCTCCCAGCAAGCAGTGACCTGTGGCCAGGGCACTTGTTCTATGTTACCTAAAACCCCTAATGGACTTTTTTTTTAAAAAAAAAGTTATTTGAATAATAGCTTCATTATTTTCACTTTATCCCATCTCTTTCCTCTTCTGCCTTTTACATTCCTCACCACTGAACTTCTCACCAAACTCATCCTAGTGTAAATTACTCATCCTAAGTAATGATAGCTCTGAACTGTAGTTCTGGCTTCTGGAGACATGAGCTATGATAGTCCCGTTGTGAATATACTCTAAATCATGCAGGGATTAATAGCCATTTTTGCAAAAGTACTTTTCATATGAGTTATTTGGGGGATATTTCTTTAGAATAAAGATACTGGTAATATTAAACATAGTATCTTTACCAGATTTTGCTACATCTCCAAATGGTAAAAACAAAACCATGCAAAGTAATGAAGGCTAAAATATAGCGGTCTCCTTAATCTGGTTACAGTATATTGTAATTGAGTAAATAATCAACCTGAAACACCTTGCCCTGAGTGTGAGCCTCAGCAAGTTGTCTCTTGTCCAGCTCTAAGTGTCACGTAAGAGAGTGTGTGAACTGGTAACGCTGTGGGCAAACACCACCACACAATTTGCAGTTCTGCAGCAGTCTCCTAGAGCTCTTTCCACCCAAAAAGAGTGCCTTGCTCGTGCCTTAATGTCTGAACATGATAGGCCTCCGTGTGCCTAGGCTGCTATTTTTCAGTCCTCTCTGAGAAATCTCATGAACTGATACATGAGGGTAGGAAAAGTACATCTTGAGGACAGCAAAGGTCCACGGAAGATGAGCTAGCTGTGTAAATGCAGGGCTGCTACCTGGAGGCAGAGAAAGGCACATGCTGCCTAAGTGCTTTAACAAACATAGCTGTTAGATAGTTAACACACCTCTCCTGATGATCACTGAAAAGTACCTGGGTGTGTTAGTATCAAAATGCTGTCCAAGACTTTTAGATTTCTGCAAGATTGTCTCATCAATGGTATTAGTTTGGTTAAACCATGATTTGGAAGTCAGATTATTACCTAAACAGAGCACCTGAAGCATTTTTCTATTCTTTTGAGCAGGATAAACACTACAGAATAGTCTGCAACGGTGCCAGGACTCAGCACTGTGGGCTTTGTGCACCTAACATGAGTATTAGAGTACTCAGCTCCCAGGTTGTACCAGTGCTACAAAGTTCTCTTTCCTAAAGCCATTATTAGATCAGAATTTATGTACTTTTCCCTGCCTGCTTAATTTTTAATTAAAAAATAAAATAATAATAAAAAAAAAGCCACCTGAACTGTGTGTGACGAGATTAAGTCCCCCCTAGGAGTGACTGCTTTTGTCTTCACTGATTCGCTTAATGCATGTGCAGGTTGAACTGGGAGCTGCTCTCTGCTGCTCCTTAAGCCCAACTGGGGCATGGTAACATCCAGCTGGTGACATGGGCTGTCCTGAGGTACGGCGTCATGGAATGTGCCTCCTGAGGAGCTGAAGGGCAGAAAATACGATGGGGCATATGAGGGGGTTATGCAGTAAGTAGTCTGGTCATTGTCTTGAGAGGTTTGACAGGCTTTTAAAAAGGAATTTCAAAGAATTTTCCTTTATTTCACCAGTGGGAGCAAAGGATTTCAGATACAAGTCAAAGGATATTTGGAATTCTAATATTGCGCCCTAATAGTAAAAGGGGAACTGTAAATCACCATGAGACACTACTGAGTGTTCCTGCTCTTCTCCACCTCAGGTGTCTCTTTCAAAAAGCCATTTTTTGCACAGCATCAAAATTGAGTTAGACTCCACTGCCGTTAGACAGGCGCAGTCTGCAATGTTGTTTCTCCCTTCCACAAATCCTAGAAATATCACTGTCTGTGATAAAGAAATTGCCCATATTTAGAAATACTGTATTTCAGATCAGTGCTCACTGCACTGCCTAAACCTTTGGTTATCTCATAGTTATTACTCACACAACATTTGGCAACTAAGCTGTTCATTTAAATGCTGATTCTGTGTGTTTTAAAAGTTCAGGTTTCTTTTTAACAAATGCTTTCTTCTCAAATACCAAATAAAACAACCAATAGTGTTTAATATAAATTTAAAGAGACAGCAGGTGTATAGGAAGAAAAGACTGTCCTGGGGATGGTTCAAGATATAAGTTGGAGGTATTTTTAGTATTTTCTGTGCACTGGAAGAACTGAAGTTAACTTACAGATGTAATGCCAGATAGTGATCTGAAGTTTAGAGTGACCTACTGATCTTGATATGCCCCTTAATGCCTTTGGGAGAAAATTTTGAGTCGGGACCCCAGGACAAATGGCAGATTCAGTTTTTCTAGGAATTGGATATTAAGCCATCATTCAAGCTTGGCAATCAAAGAAAGCTTTATGTTTGTGTTCCTCTCTACCAACCTGTATATGTCAGGGTGAAATGCCATGAAGCTTTTATATTCAAAGTTTGTTAGTGAATGCTGGAAGGTGTGTCCCTGAAATCTGAATACCTTTGAAGAAGCAGAAGTTAGGGAAAAAAAAAATCTAAACGGAAGGAGCAAATAGCATTCCTTTATTCTAGGGAATAGACTTAGCATGACTCATTAGTGGTCTTACTTTGAATGAGCTTCACAGTACAGAAGAGGAAATTCTGTTTTGTCTTTTGCAAAAGTTGGAAGTTGAAAACAAGTTGAATCAGCAAATTACAGGTCAAGGTCTGTTTTTTTTTTCTCCTATTTTCAGGATAAGCAATATGTTTCTTTTAAGATTAATGTACGGTAAAACTATTCAGTGCAGCCTTCCTTATGTTACCTGAGCCAGACATTTTGCATTGTAGATTTTTTTTTTTTGTGACAGGAACAAATGGTATAAAAAATGTATGTCTTATTCAGCAAAAACGCCCCTTTTGGAGGGGGAGAAGTCAAGTTTGGTGGTTTTTGTTTTTTTTTTTTTTTAATTTTCCTTAGGAGAAAGAGCACCTGTTATCCCTAGGGACACGAGAAGTTCTCATGGGCAATTCAGAAACTCAAGGGGATTTTGATCGTGTAACTTGGGAGCAGCTTGATTACAAACAGATTGAGAGCTTGAGTTGAGTTAGTTATTTTCAGAGCCTCGGTTTTAGCTTGCAGAAGAATGAGCTAATTACAAATACCCTTAATGTATTGCTGAGATGAGGCAAATAATACTTCATATAACAGATACAAATACTTTTCTATTGTTCAAATATTCTGTAAATCTTGAGGAGAATTAATGGTTGTGAGAAGAAGTGAGAAAAAATCCATAGCAAATATCAGTATCTAAAATCTGAATCTTAAAACTCAGTTCCATAAATATGTTTGATATGTAAAGTCTTAGCATCAAATGAAAACATGTTGTTAAGCTTCAGAAAACTTGGCTTAGCCATCCAGGGGCCATGATTTTGTGCTACTTGGTCCCTCTGGGAGCTCTGCGCAGTCTTGCCAATCTCATTGCAGGGAGGATCCTGACCCTGGATTCAGCAGCTCCAGTTGGGCCTGTAGCCACTGCAGAACCTGTTACTTGAAGGTGAACTCACTTCCGTTGGGCTTTTGTGGCCTGAGGGTTGAGGCCTCTCCTCAGGACAGGAGAGAGCCAGCAGTAGGTTAGCATTAGGAGAAATGGCCTTAAGCTGACTTGAGTCCAGCCAAGAATTTTAAAATTCGTTATTCCTTTGCGTGTAGCGTTCTCCTTATCTAAGGAGCACCTCTTTTCTAGAATATGTTTGAGTATTCTGATTTCATGTATGTTTTTGTTTGCGATATTCGTTACAAACTTGAGCTGTTCTAATGACAGATGGTTTTACAAGAATAGAATGAATTTGGGCCTCGTAAAAATAATCTGAGAGCTGCTTTAGAGACTTCATTGATGCCAGTGCAAGTTTGATGCAAGGACCAAAAGCAGAAGTATCAACAGGTCAAGTGTCCCCAGTAGACATGTCCAGAATATTTTTTCTTTTTTTTTTGGTGCTCTGTGGTTGTCCTTAGAACAAGCCACTCCTTACCCTGCCATCAGGGATGCACGTAGGCAAGTTAGTCATGTTGAAACAAGTCAGAGCAACCAAGGATGTATTCTGTAAATGCTACCAAAACATCTCTGCTCTTAACTATGTTGACGTTTTGCTTCTGTTACTATTTGCTTAGTACAAGTCCTTTAGTGTGGTTTGTGTTGGTACTGCTGCAGGATGATCAAGTCAGGAGTGTGTCCTTGTTGGGTGGCTGAGTGGGATGGTTGGATATTCTGACCATCACCACCAGTCAGGCTCTAAAGGGAGGTAGATATCGTTGTTTGTGCTTATGTCATTTCACAAAATTCCCATTGCATATTTGACATGGGGTAACGTGAAAATATCTAGCCAATTATTAGAAGCAGGGTCTGTCACTACATCTCAGCTCCTGTCCTGTGGAGTCTCTTCTCTTCTTACGTGAAGAACAAAGACAGAAGAGGTTTCTCTGCTTTGGACACGGCATTTCCAGTAACGGTGAGAGCTGAATGCTGCCAATGTCTAAAGGCTGTACTTGACTTTTACAGCTTGTACCAATCAATATAGCAAATATATACATATATATATATATATAAAGAGTGTATATGTATATGTACACACACAGCCATGCACACATATGTGTGTGTATCTATAAAAAAAAGACTTAGGTGTAGCTGAATCCATTGAAGAAATGTTAGTTATTTGAAAGAAGCTCATAAAGCATTATTCCCTATTTGCAAGGTTTTAATCAGTGCTTTGCAATTCCTGCTTTAGTTGAAAGAAAAATGACATTCTGATAACATTATCTTTTCCTTAACACTAATGACTTAAAGGTATAAAGATGAGCTCTTTAGGCTTCTTCCTTTTAGGCTGTCAGATGAATTGGTGATGAAAATGACCCAGTAATTTATTTCATCTCATACCCCAAGACAATTTCCTCCTATCACCCTTGGCACATTTTACTTGTCCAGCTTGAATGAGCACAATTTCCTCTGCACAGTTTATTTTGCCATCTGAAATATTAACTTTCCAATCTGAATTTTGTTAGAGGTTTGTCCAGAGATTATGGATCAAGCCGTTAGTCCTATTCCTTTCCAGGACCTTCAGATCAGATGCTCTGCTGAGTCTCAGTCATGTTTTTTGGCAAACCTGTGGACACTTCCTCAAAGCTATGTCCATCCAAACCAGCTTGAATTAAAGTTCATTTGGTTTTTATGAGACTTTATAGTTTGTTTGTTTTGTCAGGTCCCTGTGTTTTCTCCCAGGTGCCTTTTTTAGTGATTTTTGTGATTATTTGCAAAGAGAAGTTGTGATTCCTTGTGGAGAAATCTTCCCTGTAAAGTCTGGGATTCACAGCTCTAATTAAGGAAAATAATTTGTCCTTTACAATAACATCCAAAGAAGCGAAGTCATGCATGGCAACAGCATAGAAGAAAGACCATCAAAACAGGTTTTTTTCTCTTTCTCTCAAGTCAACGTTACTTGAGGTGATGACCGAAGCATCTGTTGTGTGAGCAGAATGGGGAAATCAGCTGTGATAGCCAACTCTGCCAGCTGAGCTTGCTTGGAAACTAGCACCTACTGAGACAGTTTGGAGGAGCTGAGTAGCTGCTGTCACTTTTCCTGGGGGATTGGTTGAGCCTCCACCAACCTCATATTTCATGAACAGAGAACATAGGGGAAGGCCCTTGCTCAGAGATCCCATGGCCTCACACTGAAGCACCGACTTCTGTTTTTCTGCCAAGGAAGTCCTGGTTATTTCCCTGTTCAGAAGTCCTATGAGTTTTGGGTGTGTTTGTATCTTTTTAGAGACATACTAAATTAATTTTTTACAGTTATTAAAGCACTCAGTGGAAAGAAAAGTAAAAAATGGACATTGGAATGGGAGAAGTTTTGTGTGTCACTGCCTTTAAGGGTGCAAAAGCTGCTGCTATATGGTAGCAGTTGAACCATGGGAATAAAGTGGAAGTGGTTCGTCTCGCTGTCAGTGCTTTGCTCTTCCTTTGGGTTCCCTTTTCTGGCTGTTTTTAGGTGTTTACTTTGTGTTTATGTTGCAGGCTTGTTGGGACTCAAGCTGTTTCTCTTGTTACGCAGAATCAGGGCATTTAAATTCAGTGAAAGTTACTTAAACTTGCTAAGCTTGTGAACTGGAAATTTTAAACTTGGTAAAATTAAAGCAAATTGTATCTGGAATTGCATTCCCAAGTCCACGTTCAGAGTAACAAGGACCGGAGCAGTTGGCTGCTGCCTTAAGCATGGAGGCTTCCAGTGGAGTAATTTTGATGTGACCTAGAAACTGCACTTGGTTGCAATTGGTAGGGTTGGAATTGGTAGGGTTGCAATTGGTAGGGCACTAGGGGAGAAAAGCAGCAAGAATGAGCCTGATCCTTTCTCGAAAGCTATGGGAAGAATATGTCGGTTTGTTCCTATAATTTTCTAGAAGAAACCACCAAACCCAAAAGGAACAAGCTGCCCGTGTTTGAAATACAGACCTCAGAAACTCATTTGTTTGAGCAAGGATCTCTCTAAAACCCTCTTTCTTGTTTCAGTCTAACAAGGCATCTGAGATGTGTCCTCACCCTTTAACTTAACCTGTCATCCTTTAACATTGACTGCTGTGACAAACTATAGACTTGTGTGGAAAATCTCGTAACCAAGAACCGAATGTCCAAAAAGGAGACAGAGGAGTCCTAAAACTTTATTCAAATAAAGGGAGAGTCCACCAGGCATATCCCTGTGGGGGTCTCTCCAAGTGCTGGAGGTCGCAGCCCCGCTTTTATCCTACTTCCCTGGCCGAGGTAGCCCTCTCCTTTTCCCCATAGACTATGGTGCTCAGGAGTCACAGGCTTCCTGGCTGCCTACACCAAACTCCTGCCTCCTGCCTGACAGCACATTCTCTTGTGTTTTGAGACTGTAAGAAAATACGAAACTGGCTTTACACCAGCTTGAAAACTTGCAGTCAGACCATGGCCTTTTGGCCCCAGTGAGGATGTGGAAGTACAGGCTCGCTACCGAATACAGCTAGACGCAGAACTGCAGCAGTGCAGAACCCCGCTTCTTCAAGGCATACTTGCATGTCAGGTGACGGAATCAGGGTCATCACCTGCATGGAAGGTACGTTGGAGAGCCCAGCAGAGATCAGAATTGCTTTGTGCCCGCCAAGTGCTCACGATACAAACCAAACCCCAACCCTTGCTGTGAACAAGTTAACTGTCTGAATGGGGGAGATGCCAGGCAAATGGTTTCAAGGAGGCTCTATGATTATTTGCGTCCTGCAGCATAGGGATTAAATTGATTGCGTGGGAAGACCTGCGGCAGAGCCAGGTTCTCATCTTGGTGTGTTGAACTTGCTGCCTCCTCCTGCCAGGGTGATAATACCCAGGCCCAAATCCTTCCTCTCTCTACCATGGCAACTAACCAACCAGCCCAAAAGTCAGTGAATTCAGCTGGGAGCTACAGGCAGAGTTTGGGACTAACTAGTTTGCAAACCGGAGTCATCTAGACAGATTTTCTGGTGAAGTAAAAGATCCATTTGCTGTCAACAAAAGCTCCTAAACTGTCCAAATACTAAACAATTCTTTACAGTGCAGAGTCAGATATTGCACAGAGATTTCTAAGTCTGATTTCTAAGTTTCAGATGATCTTTCCTGCATGCATGGAAAATGGTATATAAATCTGCCTGTAGCCACCCTGCTCATGGTTGCAAAATTCAGCTCCTGCAAGAGGGAATTAAACCTTGATAAAACCTGCTAAAATCTAACCAGATAAGGTAACTTACACAAGCTGATGTGCTCCTTCCTTGAACAGGTTTCATCCTGAAAGACTGCTATGGAGATAATGTTTACAGCCTGCTATGGAAAACGCTATCCAATGAAATGGCCTATATGGGAAGGGAAGAAAGATGAATTTTTCCTAACTGTGGAGGCAGTGCATAGTTGCAGCAATAATTTCTGCTTCTCTTGACTTATTTTGATGCTGAGGGAATACACACACTTTCTGGCGGCTCTCCGAGTGGTCCCTCAAAGATGAGGGTATCCGTTTTCCTCCCGCTATTGTTCCAGAGGGTCACATAGCAGGCGACACTTTGTCACTTGCATTTAAGATGCACTGTAGGTTTTGTGAGCTCAGTGGCCCTTTGCTATTTCAGGAGATTCCTCAGCTGTAGTTTCAGGACCTGTAATGATTGTCCCTCAGGAGCTTCTCACCCAAGACTACTTCTGTTTTGCTAACGTGGATGGAAGTTCCAGCAACCACCCTCAAAATGCAGCTGTCTCCTTCCACTGTGTCACTGCCTTCAAAAAAGGCTCAGTAATTGTGGGCTGGAGTGACCACGGAGACTGCAGAGGTCATGAACACGAAGCCATTTGCTTCATGAATTGGGGAATGGAAGCCCAAAGGACATGGCCAAGCAGTGAGAATATAGGGAAAGGGCAGGAGGCTGCCCTGATGTAATGTATTCCCTAGAGCCTGTGGAAATGCTTTCTAAAGAACTTTGTGAAGAAAGTGAGAAGGGCTGTGGTTGCAACGAGGGCAGAGCCTCTTCCACTTGGTCCTCTGAAGGCTCCTGGTCTCCGTTGCTGGTGCTGCTAGGTGAGGCCCTGGCTCTGTGTGTCCTTTCTCACCAGGATATGGGCTGGCCGCGGGCTGCACAGCACCCGGTCCTCTGTGGGTGGTGGGAGGAGGCACAAAGGTGCCTCCCCCACGCAAGTACCAGCATTGCTGCAGATGGGAGGGAGGTTCCTGAGAGATCCACCAGAGCTTCAGCTCTCCTCACACAGATAGAGCTTGCCTCTGTGGGGAGAAGGAAAAAAACTCCGTCCTCTGTTATCACTTTTCACTTAAATGCCTCCTCCTCACTGTGACTTGCTTGCAAATCCAACCTTAAAATAAAACCTGAGGTTGTCTTTTTTGATTTGCTATTTCTCCTGCCTCCGTGATTCGTAGGAGGCGCTTTAAAAAGGTTCACATTAGTGTTCTCATATTACTTTTCTACCCCCTGTTGTGACAGTTTTCTAGAATAATGACTTGCTTGTGACATTCAGGGCGACTTCTTTGAGGGTTGTGCAAAACGCTTTACCTCTGTGGGCTGCGAGCTTGGTGTGTGCAGTAATATAATCGGGGAAGTTCTCTCTGGTTCAGAGACTGAATTAAGCGTTACCTCGTCGTCTTTCACATCCATCCTTAGGACTCAGCTACCAGTCACATAAACCCCTCACTCCTGGGCCCCTCTCAGGTATTGCCATCTTTCCTCCACTAAAAATTAGAGTATGGGCAGAATCAATGGTCAGCTTGTCCACTTTGGCAGACAAGTGATGTGAGCTAGGAGGGAAGCAGCACCTGAGCCACTTTTTCACTTGAAGCACTAAAGGGACTGGGGAGTAGCATAGAGCAAGACTCCTTGCTAGGCTCTACCTTTTGGGGGCTTGCTTGTTCTGGTTTTGAGGGCTTGAATTCAACCTCAAGGGAATTTAACCCTTTCTCTTACGATGATCTGCAAAGCTGGGTCTTGAGGAGTGCCTGGGGCCTGGGCAGAAGCTGCAGGTGCCTCGTGATGCACGTTGAAGCTTCAGGCTTGGAGAAAGTTGTAGAACCACCAGCTTCTATTTTCATTTCTGCTTTACTCTTTCTTTCCATGGAGACAGGCAAGTCACTGCCTTGTGCTTTAATGGAAAGAAGGATAGTAATTAAGCTAATTTAAGTGCATTATGCATGTGAGAAGATAATTGTGTGGTGTCTGCAAGTGGTAATTTTAAGAAAAAGGGACATTTAGTGTTTGCAACCACTGACATCTAAATAGAAGATAGCCTAATTTTTGTAATCATTTTTTTAAAATACACAATAAAAATTCATTTCAACAACTTTATTAACCTGAGAGTAGTTACCAGGGAATACTTTAGTCTGCTTCTTGCCTTTCTAATGCGATCATATCTTTATGTTTAATTTTAGCATGTCCATGTATAGTGAGGGAGGGATATATTCGATTTTGTGATTTTCTGTGGAGAAAAGAAATCAAAAAAAAAAAAAGAAAAAGAAAAACACCTTCATCGGGACCTCTAGACTCTGGATTTTAGGAATCAGATGGAAATCCTACTGTCAGCTTGGTTAGGATGACTGGTATCTTCTGCTCTTTAGAAAAAGTGGCTGTTAAGCCACCATAAGCAAAGAGCTTTCTAGCCAAAGGCATTTTAAGAAGTAGGTATTTGAGCCAGGAACTTGGGCAGAGATCTGCCAAGGTGGAGGGCTGTGACGGTTATGCTCCTTCCCCTTCACTCCCTCACCGCTCGTTCCGTGACAAGGGCATCTTACAGAACCGCTCGAGAAGCAGAAAGGATCTGGCACCTGAAACACAAACTCTAGTGAGGGATTTAGCACGGAACGAAGTAAAACCGGGCCCGGATCAATAGAATATGTAGAGAGGAGAGGCTTTACAATACAGATTTTCTCTTGGTAGACAACAGCAAAGATCTACCCTGTGACCTCACTGATGACTTGGGTGGGTTAGCTGTATCGCTACGACATTTCCTAAGTAAACAGAGTGAAGACAGTTTGCAGGAGCTACTTGCTCACACGGGGTATGGTGTTAACTGTGACTCCCTGGATTGTGTAACTTGGAGGGCAAGCCAAGGGCTATTGAACATGCATTGTAATGTCTCATTTAAGATCCTTTTAATGTAAAGAAAAAACACATTTTTCAGCAAATAAAGCAAGTCCCCCAGTCCCAAGCAAACATTTGGTAGCTGTCAAGGGACTTTTAAGAGACTTTCCAAGGGGACTGTGTTGATGACTCATTGAATTTCAGCAAGACAAAATTAGGAAATTTATCCCAGCTAGAAAGTACTGGTATTAAGTAATTTTTCAGAGTAGTTTAATGTGCTGCAGTGCATAATAGCTTGTAACATGCAAGGATCTATTATGGCTTGAAAATGCTAGCCAGTTTTAGAAATGATTGATTCTCACAAGAGATACTAGGAACAAGAATTTGCCCTATTTATTGACACAGAAAGAACAAGTGGGGCTGAGATATGAAGTGCTGAGTGTATGAGGTTATAGTTAAAGTCATACCCCAGTAATAGTTAACTGTTAAGTGGTCAGAAGAGGCTCAGGATGAAGCATGAGGAAACAACCATTCTTCATCATCATCTGCCTAAAGCACTTGGGAGTAAATGACCTTTTGAAAAGAGGATGAGAAAATGTCTTGGAAATACTTTGTGGTTTCTTTGATTCCGGGTATAAGTAAACTTAGAGGATAACATGAATTTCCAGGATTTACATAACCAGATGATATATTTTCAGAAAGCGCAGTTTTCTTGTGTCTCATCGCATTATCTTTTGAATGTATTTTGGGTTCCTTTTGCTGTAGTTTCTGGTATTGTCTTCAGAGGTCATAATTCAGAAGGAAGAAATAATTTAAAGGATATAAAGAATGATCTTAGAGCAAAGGCAGTGGGTTGATGCTTAGGGTATACGGGGTCTAATTTTGAGTGCTTGCAGAATCTGAGATTAGCATGGTATGCAAAGGGCACTACATACTTCAGCTACAAAGAGCTTAAAAATTCATTCCTCACTTTCCTGTCTTTTATTTTTTTATTCAAGTTAAACATTTCTGAGCAGCAATTCTCTCTTCTCTTGTGTTTTCATGATCTTAGCTTCTGCTTCAGGCTACTTCTGCAGTACAATAAGTAATTGCAGCAAAGGAATTGGTTCTGCTTTTGAACTAAGGTGCCTAGGATCTTCTTGAGCATATTAAAGCTTGCCAGAAACTTTTCTAGTTTTCTCCATGTGTTTTTATTCTTTAACCTGGAGCATATGAGGAAACATAGGTCTTAAAAAATACGACATCTGATGTAGAAAACACAACAGTTGCATAATAAATAAATGTGGCTATATTTTGTCAGAAGGACTGTTTTTAATATCTGTATGCCAAATGAAACTCCTAGGAATTCAGTGAATATGATAAATTAATGACTAATTAAAATTATTATAGGGGGTTGGGAGAGAACAAGAGATTTTAGCCATTAGAAAATGTAATGTTTGCTTTGCCTCCTGCTAAAGCAGAATATCAGTAAGTGTGAAGGGTCTGATTCCTCACCACATCACTGCTAAGCTGAAGCGGTTGCTTGAATTCCCCATCTATATATGGGTGTAAAATTGGTGGGACAAGGTGAATAAACTGGCCAGGAAATTTATATATCTATAATAAATATATGCACATAGGTATTTTTAGCCACATGGTATGATTTGAAGGGTGTGTATGATTGCCATATAATCTGAAATTATGGAATGTGGCAATGCTTAACAGTGAGGGTGACAGAGCACTGGAACAGGCTGCCCAGAGAGGTGGTGGAGTCTCCTTCTCTGGAGATCTTCAAAACCCGCCTGGACATCACCCTGTGCCACATGCTCTAGGGGACCCTGCGTGTGCAGGGGGGTTGGACTAGATGACCTCTAGAGGTCCCTTCCAACCCTAGCCATTCTATGATTCTATGATTCTATGCTTCTATTTAATGGAAACCTATGAAGATACACTTGTGTGATTTTTTTCCCCTCAAATACATTACTCTACATGTAATTATTTTTAAATGCCTAGCCAATATTGTTATTAATTTATTAACATCTGCTTGGAGCATGAGGTGCTTGAAAGTGTTTGGTTTTATGGAGAGATTTTTATTATGCATTTACTGTGAAAGAAAGAATACTAGACACTGCTTATGGTACCTGAAATTATTTTTATTAAAGCTTGCCATTGTAAAATGCCTTGGAAACCTTTTGGAGACAATGAAACCCTGATTTTTTTTGTCTTTTGTTTTGCTTTTTAAGTTCAGATGGGAGAAGGGCCTCTAACTAGTGAAGTGTCTTGTCTTTGCTGGATGTGAAAATTGCCGTCAGGTTTGCTTGAGGGATAGACCGTTAAAATTGCTGTTTTCCATCATTTTCATGCCTGTTTCCCTTCCTACAAGCTTGTTGGCAAAGAAATGGCCTTGCACTTAGTTATATTACAGGTTATTCACCTGTGCAGATGTTTGCAGGACTAATACTTATTGCACAGGATTGCACCTCTCTGAAACATGTCAAATGTGCTCAGTGAAGCGACAGGGTGGCTGAGCCCAAAAAATTAAAGAGTGAGGCCCAAGTCTGTTAAAAATAACTATCGGCTAAATCTATATGCCTCAAGAGCATCGTGTTGGCTGCATTTTCAGTCATCTACCTGGGGTGTAATCCCCTCTCTACTGAAGAAAATGTTCTTGACATGTCTTGACAAGACTTCTCGGCGGGTTGTTATTCTTATGCAGTGTGTTTTCAATCATAGTTATGGCTGATAATTAGGTGGGAAATGCTCTGCTCCCTTCTCTGCTCTTTGTAAGAAAGATATTGGTTAGATTATTTTTACCCTATCCCGCAAATGTGGCTTTGACAAATACCAAATACTGGGAAAGTTGCAGTAAAATCTCAGTTACTACCCATGGTATTTATCGCCTCACCCCTAAAATCCCTCAAGCAGTCTAGAAGAGATAAGAACACCTTTCTGCCAAATATTTTAAAAAAGCTTTTTCATAATTTAGACTTCTTCCTAGGAATCTCATAAAATTCTCTTGTAACCTAAAACAACTAAACCCCCTTTTCAGATGGAGGTGGCCAAAAAGGGGATATCAGTGCGACAGCAGGAATGGAGTTCTCGAGGAACATGAAGATCAGAAGGAGCTTGGAGAAACGGATCTGCCTCCGCTTTGCTCCTGTTTCAAGGAGCACTTTGAGGCTAATTGTGCTGATTCTGCATGACTTCTACCTGCCTTCCGACAACATGCAATATTGCAGACAGCTCTTCAGACGTAGTCAATACATGTTTATTAATGTATTTTGGAAATAGCACAATTAAGTGTGAGAATTAATCAAAGAAAAGTAAAATAACTTTGTTCATTATCACATCGTGCATAATATATTTATCCTGATGATTTTCCTAACACGCATTATGTTTTTCTTAGGGCTCACTGTGGTGCAATGTGGTCGCTGATTTTCATATTACATGTTAAAAATGCAGTGCCAAATACTGGCTGTTGAGAGGTTTTGTTGTAGAGCCTTAAATGTAAATGCTAGAAAATGTGTTCCTAATAGTATTAATTTTCTATTGGTTACTTTTAACAGGTAACAATGCTTATATTTCATGTGGTAGATAACTGGAATCCTTAGGATGGGATAGGAGAAGAACAATCAGCTGGAAAGCAGTAGGTTTATATTAATGTTGTCTGACTGTAAAAGCAGAGGTGAATTTCTAGGTTACTTTGTTTTGATGCCCCTAAAGGGTATATAACAAATATTTTGTTTTAACAGAGGTCTTCAAGTTATATCTGATCAGTGCATTTCTGCTAGGGAGTTACTTTGGTGTCTGAATTAGTGCGTGTAAATTATGCATGCACGAGCACAAGAAATAATTTTGTGTTCATAACAGCCAATTGTACACTCAGACGAATGTTTGCATGCAGAGTCACCCATTTGGAATTGGGCCCAAACCAAATTAGAGTTAATACCATGGGCTAGTTCCAGGATTTAGCTCAAGTCTATTTATAAAAATGCAGTATACGTTAAAAACACCCACCCTTGCGGAGTGCCTCCTGCTGAGACTGTTGTAGCAGGGAACATGTGGAGCTGCAGCACTCACGCCCCATAGGGTGAGCACATATGTTGGAGATCAGGGGCTCGTACATCAGTTACTGCTCTCAGCAACCCACATCTGGTGTCAGAAGCAGCAGTTTGGACTGTGTCACAGGGCTTAGATAGGTCTGATCTAAGCATCTCTTCTTGTTCAGGCTCTACGACTTGATGTTCCTTAGTGAAGAAATGGAGAACCTCCAGGGGACAGCTCCTCCCACTTGAGGCTCCAGAGCTGGATAGCACGCGTGTTAAAAGTAAGAATAGTCCTCAGCCAGCACACCTCATGTCTCACGTTGAGCCCAATGGCGCTGGAGGGAGAGGGGGTAAAGAAATGTCTGCTCATTGAAAACCCTGTGGATATTGTGACCATCCCAGACACTACTGCAGTGGCGCTTCCCAGGCTCCTGACGGCAGAGGTGGGTTTAGATAGAGCTGCTCATCTCCTGCTTCATTCCTCCTTGCTCCCTCTGTGCCTGCTGCAGGAGTCCAGCTCCTGCCAGAGCCCCTTAGTGTGGTCCGGCACCTCCTGTTCCTGTTGGCATTATCCATCCCGTGGTAGAGCTGCAACAGCTACTGTGTACTGCATGGCCACACATTGTGAGGCTGGACAAGACTTAGCTGGTACCTGAGCTGCTCTCCTGCAACAGGAGCAGCCTGCATCTAGCGCAAGAACCCTTGGTTGGGCACTGATGCGTCTGCCAGAGATGGAGGTAGGCTTGGGTTTAGCAGACAGGGTGATGAGACTTGGGCTGGCTTGCAGAACAGTGGCATAATTCTGTTGTCCATGACTGGAAGGCAGTAGTACAGTGCTTCTGGTCAGGTTCAACCACATGCTACTTCAGGTTTGCTTTGAACTCTAGCAGAGGGAAGCACATGTAGCTGTCCTGGAAAGGCACTAGGGCACGGTAAAAGCAGTACCAAAAGAACAGAAGGATGTAACAAAAGAAGGAAATGATCTTGTGTAATGGGTTGTAGAAGGAACTGGGACTATTTATCTTGCGCCAGTGTTTTTTAGAGTCAAACAATGCTGTGATGTGAGATCTTGGCATTGGTTCTAATGCTCTTTCTGTTATCTTAAGCACTAATATCACCCCAAAATGAATTTATCAAAGGTATTTTTAATCAGATTTGCTGTTTAATTGGACTATTATATTAATATGTAATTTAAGCTGGCATTACATATTGTATGCTGATAGCATCCAGTAAAAATATAACACCAGTTATATAACATGGATATGGTCAAATCTAGGGCTGGCAAGACAAATGGTAGATGATGAACCTTCTGTTGACTACCTCTGATTTCTGTGTTTAGTGGAGGAACTTCACATTTAAGATAATAGAACGATATCAGAAATTAGTAGGCCATTCAAGAGGTTGTTTTTTACCCTAAATATTTAAAATCATGCCAGTGCAACTGAGATGGAATTACTGAAGATACAGTTGGAGGCAAATAAAGGAAACGGGGTGCTGTCTTAGGAGAATGAATCTGTGAAGCCTTTGTGTGTATGAAGAATAGAGGCACGATCAGGTTCAAAGTTGTACATAGAAAGGCACATGCCTTTTAGGATCAAGCTAAGCAGAGTACCGGTGAGAGAAAGTGTTAGTAGAATGATATAGGGAGGAACTCATTAGGACCAGCAATGATTAGGCAGTGGAAGCCTGCACGCAAAATTACTGTTATGTGCCTGCCTTAGTCGTCCTTTGCTCTCAAGGGAAACCCTTTCATCTCGTGTGCTTGGTTCATAGCTATCTGCTTAGGAGCTCATAAGAAAACTTCTCTACCTACTGATTGAAAACTCTGTGCTCTGGAAATGTTACGTTTTTATTTATGTGATGTCTTTTTAAATTGCTCTCCTGAGACTGTCAGCCATGAAGAGCTGGAGATGTACCCTCCTGAAATCCAAACTCTGCTTCAGTCTGCTCAGGAGCTGGCGTACTCTCAGAGAACCCATAGCCAACAGGGGTAATGTTAATCTGCCAAATTGGGTGTTTAAGTTTTTAACAAAATCCTACTGGTGCCTGGCTGGCACTGCAGGTGTAGAAGTAATCTTAAGCAGGTTGCAAGAGAGCGCATGAGGAAATGGATCGGATTTTCAGCAAGAATACAACTTTAATGGTATATTTGCATGTCCTTTCTTGCATGAGGCTGTTTTTCAGTTTCATCAGAAACGGTGCGATGTGGCTGAGTAAGCAACTGTTAATGGTGAAGAAGACAACTTGTCCTCAGAAACTCTTTGGTGACTTAACCTCTCATTCTCAGTCAGGTATGAGAACTATGTATGGAAAGCAGAGGCAGAGGATGTTAGTATCCCTAGAAGATGTTAATATCAAATTATATTCAGCTTCGGCAGTGCCAGAATTTCACCTCAATGTTCTCTAGATTTTACTAAAATATAAAAGGAAATGTCAGTTCTAAATGTCCACCTGCATGGATCAGATAGATCTTTTCACCCAGGCCATTTTTTAAGGCTGTCTTAGATACTTGAAGATAAGATGAAATGTTGCTGGTTCCACTCTTTTCAGATGGGAATTATTCAAGTCTATTAAAAAAATAAAAAAGCTTTGTCTCTTTGAGTTGGAAGTTAGCAGTGTAGACAGGATGCCCTGGGCCACACCACCTTGTCTCAGGGGGCACATTTTTACTGAAATACACTAGTGTTTCCTCCAGTGAATGTGTCCTTTCCGTGGATTCACCTGAAAAACACCATTTGTTTTCTGTGTTGGCATTTTAAAAAGCCTAGTTGCCTTCCTATTGAGTGCTTTAGTCTATGCAGTAGATTCTGCAAATGAGGGAATACTCAGTCATTCTCTCTCATTTTCCTCCCATTCCTCTTAAATCTCTCTAGAAGTCTCCTTTAAATCTGCTTCAACCTTCCCTCTGAACTGCAGTGCCAAAAAAACCTTCTAAAAATAGTCTCTTGTACTATTTTTGGCCATATAATGCTATTTCCAGGTCTTTTAACAGCTCAGTATTGTCCGTGGAGGAGCTACACAAGCAATAGCTGGGGCTTCTGGTACAGCAATTGAGGCTGTGGTGATGCCAGAGCAGGTGAATTCTGCGGCAGCCCCAACGTGGGATTAGTTGGAAGCAATTTGTACCTTGAGCGAGCTCCTCCCAGCAACTCACCGTCTGCCAAGAACAAGGGGGTTTCTGAGCCTGTGGCTTAACAAGGCTGTCTCTTTTCCTTTTCTTTCCTTATCTTTGCCTTTTTCTTTTTCCCCCCCCTCTAGTAAACTAGAAATCCTCATTCAAGGGAATTGCTTGGTGAATATTTCTGGAAATTGAAGTTCCCTGGTCAGCCGTAGAATCCACTGGTTCCTAACACAGCATCAGCAATCTGTTGTTCCCGTGCCTTTCAGAAGCCTCCCCTGCGTGCTCTTGCTACGCTCTGTTGTACTGAATAGCCTTAAATGGTCAGCATGTGCTCCTCTGCCACTTAAAAATCACTGAGTGATTTAAACAACAATTAAAATACTGTCATTTTCCATCTTCTGAAGTGTTCATGCATAACCACAGCACTTTATTTTGCCAGTAGTAATAGCAATAATTAAAACTTGCAAGACATTTCTTGTTATAAGTGAGTACAGAGGTAGAAAAGAGCAGAAATAAGGATGGGTTTGAATATGCAAAGCTCAGGCTTATGAGTCGTGCTGATGCTTTGCTTTTTTCAAACCTAAGTACAGTAGATCAGCAGTGTCCCTTAGCTGCCTGCATGATTGATTGACCTATTTATAACTTATAGTAAGTGTAAAAAAATCCTGCTCATGGCAAACTTGCAAAGCTGCCAAAGTAGGACATGGGATAGGTGATGATTACTGATATTTGGTGATGGTTATAAGTTCTGTTTTATCCATGGGGAAATTTTCAGCTCACCTAGATATTTAGCTTATTGGGACTTCAGAGTTGATGCTGGTTATCTACTTTTTAGCTGGGTGCATTGGTGTCATGGCAGCACAGCAGCGCAGCGGAGAGATTCCTGGTATTGATCAGTTCCAGCAGAAGCTTGGCATTGCTGTGGGTTTGTATTTTTTTGCTTTCCCCACCATGAAATGTGGCTTGTAGTCTGCAGATGCTGATCGTTACCCCATGCAGTGTGGGGAAGATGCTGCTGGTGCTGCTGATGGGTGTCTGCGTAGCACAGTTCAGGAGCTGAGCTGGGGAGATGGCCAGCTCCAGAGAGCTCCGGCAGCACTTGGCTCTATCTGAAGCGTGCCGCTTTGTGGGCACGAGCTGTGGTGGTTTGGGGAGTCAGTTTAGGTAGTGCTAAATCAAGTTTTCTGTCTTGTACCTTTTCCTGCTGCAAGTCTAGTAGCTTTACCATCCTACCCTTATGCAAATTACAGTAATAGTTTACTGCCTCGCTGTCATATATGCTACTTTTTTCATGTCTCTTCTCAATTCCCTTGTCCCTACGCTCTGCCATAACCAAAGGAGGCTTCTAGACATACCTTGAAATTACATTTGTAGGTACAAGTTATGTGAGACTTCCAGACAAGGGCTGCACCCACTGACTCTGCATTGATACTCAGTTCTGTGGGAGATGGGCCTGGCTCCATCGTGCTTGACATTTACAGATTGTTTGGTGTTAAACTTCATTTGGAGAGCATTAATTCTTCTGCAGATGTTAGTATTCTGCTGATCCTTCAGGATGGCAGCGCAGATGTGACTCATTTCGCAAGTGGCCGATGGCCTGTGCTAAATTGTTTTTCTGTTTAAATCAGTGTACTGCCAAGTATGCACATCGCTAGGAGAATCACGATTGCCAGAGAGAGACTGAAGTCTTGAAAGTCTTGAGGCCAGGCCCTCCAACCACTAGCTAATTATAGTGTAGTGGAGCCAGCGGAGCAATGAGAATTTACTCCATGTCAAGATGGGTTGTAGGCAGTTCCACTGTGTCATGAGAGATGTGCCTGCTCAACCAGCGCCGGGTCCTGGTGACAGCTCTGAGGGGGGTGACCGCTGCTGCTCCTGTGCCTGTCCTGCACGATACAGAAGCATTTCTGGCCAGTGATTGAACCATTGGGGCTGCCAACAGTGTGGAATTTGCTTATTAAGGAAAAGGGGAAAAAAGAGCAAATGAAAAAACAGATATGTATAATAGGGACCACTTCTCTTGGAAACCATCACCGTGAGCCAAAATCTTAGGTATAAGAGGACATGTGCTTCATTTCACCATTTGTGCAAAGGGAATAACCAAAGTGAATGATATAGGAAGTTGACAATATAGGTGATGACACGTCATCCCTGAGATCTTTCCTGCCATGTAGTAGTACCAGGTTGCTCTACTTTTCGTTTTGTATGGTCAGTAGTCAGTGTCACATGTACAGCAAAAGACTTTCGATAGCCTGGCAAAATCCAGAGGAGGATGGAGAGGTTGCTGAGCATCCTGGTTTCCCAGAGTCTCTTCAAGGAAGGTCAGGACTTGTGCTAATTCACAACTCGATCCTCTCCTGAGGCAGAAAATTATGCTGGAAGCAAACTGGTTGTTTGAGGCTGGCTCTGCAAGCAGTAAGGCTTTCTGGAGCTTTCTGGCTGGTTGTTGTCCACTTTTGCATCTCCTGGGACCTGTTTTGTTGCAACATCATTTGCGAGAACAGACATGTCTTGCTTGCATCCCTCCATGTTACTGCTGGAAGGATCCTTCACCTCCATGACGCGTTCCTTTGGCTGTATTCCCTCTTTCTGCTTACTTGGCTCTGCTTTCCACCGCATGCATCAAGTACCAGCTGTTTGTCTTTAGAGGAATTAACGATCTGTCCACACCCTTTCCATCATTTTTCTTTTCACCTCAAGAATTCAGCCTTGCAGTTGCTGGGCCTCAGTTCCCGGCATCCCTGGCACAGCAGCTCCCATTCCAACTGATCTTCACACCCTCGTCCTTGCTGCCCTTCTAGCTGGGCACGTAAATGAAACGCTGCATTGTCCTGTTTTGAGCTTGTCTTTAAAGCTTCTCCTTTGCTCAGCGCCTAAAGAAATTTGCCAAACATAGCAAGAAATGACAACTTACTGTGATCATGGATATTGTCCCATCTTCTCTTCAGTCCCTGTTTATCTCAAGCTCCTCTGTGTGTGATTCTCAGACCTCTCACCTTGTTGGGGGCAGAAAACATCTTTTTCATTCCGTGTTACTAAGGCTCCTTGCCACAGGGAAGGTCTTAGTTTGAGATGAAGACATCTAAGTCTCATCTTAATATATCAGAAGTAATATTTGTTATTACTGTAGTTGTTACTGTTGCTACCTGATGTCTTCTGGTTGAGCTTTGACGTGGGAAGAGTGTGGTAGATTTGCAGGTTGGCACATGGAAGGTCTCAGCTGAAAATGGCACGAAGATGGTGCTGCCTCTTCTAATTTCTTGAGGGGTAGAACAGCCAGAGGTTTCATTTTGTATTCATATATACGAGTTTGTTATAGTTGAGAAAGCTGGAGTAGTTTCCACAACAGGCACAATTCTGATTTAAAGCCAGATTTGAAGGCAGCTGTTTGTCTCTGCTCACTTAAAATTCTCAATTAGCATTTTAATTCTTTTTCCTAATGACGTGCCTTTTTCTTTTTGCCTAGTGAAGGGAAAAGAAAATAACTAATTTGTGTACTGGTCTTGTGAGAGACTTAGCTATTCTACCCATGATAAGTTTTGAAGGTTTGTCTTGCAGGCACAAACCTGAATGTTTATTCTAAGGTATTTCATATATTTCCTGCTGTAGTTTGATGTGTTAACACCATGGCTTCAGCTAGCAGGTATAGCTACTAAAGCTGAAAAATAAAAGATTGTCTTTTATATGATTTTTATTTGTTCACCTAAAAGGAAAAAACTGTTATACCATACGGAACAAGTATTTCCTTTCTTTCTCTGGGTGTGATAAAAATTTAAAAACCCGTTCTAAGGCCAAACTATCCAAGAAGGTTAAAAAACAAGTCAATTATTAATTACTGGCATGCTGGGGCTGCTGCTGGTGGAGTGGATGAGGAAGTGGAGTAGAGATGACTGGAAAGCTTAGGCACCTGCTGCAGAGGTGAGGGGGCGTCAGGCATCGAGACCGCCAGCTACCCCCAGCAGAAAGGGGCAAAGCAGAAGGACATGGATAGTGCAGGCAGAGAGAGGGAGCCGGAATGATGGCAGAGAGGAAGGAGGTGGGAAAGCAGGAGGGAGGGCTGTCAAAGTACAACCAGGCTTCTTGGAGCTGGGTAGCACCCAAGAAATCCTCATAGTAGTGGAGGGGTGATGAAACATATAAGGTGTCAGAAGAGGTAAGAGAGATAAAAATAGAAGTGAGGAGCGGGAGTAGATGAACATTGACTGAATAAACCTTGAGCTCTCCAGGGTTTACAGGAGAAATAAGCTAGGAAATCCTTTAGGAACTCCGTCCCCCCAGAAGCTCCACTGCTTGAAGGACCCTCGTCCCTGCCTCATGCTTTTCTCTTGCATCATGGCATTCTTGGAGAGCTCGGAAGAAACCGTGCACCTTCTGGGAATGTAACACTGAAACTGTTGAAAATATCCCCTATTCTCAACCAGAAATGTCAATGGGTGCTCAGGCTGCAAAGTAGTCTTGACACAAGCAGCAGCCCTCCTGTAGTCGTCAGCCTCTCACCCTATTTCTCTTCATTGTACAGGCTTAAAACATGACTTCTCAGGCTCTTGAAATTATCTCTCTGTATAAATGTTTACTGAAATAAATACTTCAGAGGATCTTGTTGCAATAGCAGCTGACAGCTCCAGTGATGGACCGAGAAGAAGAGGGCAAAAACGCAACAGCAAGTGCTGCAGAAAGCAGAGCACGAGCTGGGGAAGGTGCGCGAGCTGCCTGTGGGGACAGGAGGTCACAGGTGAGCCCAGCAGCCAAAGTAACCCAGAAAATCATGTTTATCAGCGCAATCCTCACCTACCTGATCACAGGCTCTGCAGTTTACCTTGAGTGGCCGTCCGCTTGTGCTAGACACATGAATACGTACATAGATGGGCAGGCCACATGAGCAGGGCCCGGGGAGCTGCGAGGGTCGCTGCGGCGTCTGCGCTTTCACTGAAAGCAGCGTCTGGGCTTTCCTTGCTGAGTCCCGTGGGCTGAAGCATCACAGCCTCTTTGTGCAACTGAGGGAAGGTCGTAGGCACTCGGCGTTGGAGAATGTGTTTTGCAATTGTGGCTCTTCAGAAAAGAAGCCACAGGCGGGGAGGAAGTTCTCTGTGACTGACTGCAGGGTACTCCGCTTGGGTGCCGTTGGAAGTGCCCTAATTCAGTATTGGGGAAGGGATGCCGAGCTGCAGGCAACTGGTAAACTTGGTGCTGAAATAGGTTACGTGCTTTGGATTTAACATGTTTGAAAGGAAGGAATGGAGAGAAGAGGGACAGTATCTACTTTGGTTTAATTGCATTGCTTTTATGCAGTTTGAAAGCTTTTTAGTCTAAGTGGAATATGATCAAGTGGCATTATTGTATTTTATAAATTGGTTATTTTTAGTAGGAATTTTGGAATAATGGAATGACTTGCTAAAATATTACCTTTCCCTTCTGTTTTGGTTCTCATGCTCATTTTTAAGCATTTGTTGAATTCAAAGTTTTTGCAGTGGTTTTGGCCATATTATGAGACTTTTTTTTAATATTGCCTGCACAAGCCTTCTGGGTTGTTCTGGCAGCAGAAACTGAGGGAAGGACTCTCAAGTTGTGGCTGCAGCCCTCCACGGGTGCAGTCGGAGGAGCCAAGGGATACGGATGGCATCTTGTTGGAGGAACTTGTTGGAGGAACATGTTGGTGGAATTTTGTCTGCCAGTGCAGTGGGGAAGCTGTGAAAGAGCAGAGTGCTCCCATCATACAAGATGAGTGGGAGAGAATGAACTGAAATTACAAACTTAAACCTTCCAGTTGTGACTAAATCATGGATGTCTTTCACCTTTTCAAACTGAGTTTGGATTATCCCATGTTTGGAGAGCCTGCTGTTATAGCTGATGATTTTCTCTGATTCACTTTGAAGTGTCTTTGGCTTCGTCTCTTTTCTCTACATAGTTTTGTATTATGTGAGCTTTTGAAATACTGACTGAGATTACTTAGAGGAATAGAGGTTTGTGCTCTGCATTTCGTGGCTTAATCCTGGACTGTTAGAATTATGCTGGATACCAGGTCAGATCAAGTACAGTTTATTGAAATTAACTTCCTTTGCAGCTGGTCTCTGTGAGTATCCAAGGATATAAATAAATAGGAATAAACCAGCAGAAATGCTGGTTGGCTACCACCCGTCTAAGCTTATTCCATATGGGGGTTTTATGATGAAGCAGAATGATCATTAGTAGTGTCTCTTGTGATATTTAGGCTTCTTATTTTCTCCCAGTTCCTTCCCGAGTTAAATGAGTATTATTCTTAATCTTATGCAGTCTGCAAAGTGTATTGTAGTTAATTCTATTTTTATTTTTTAAATGCGTATTCTGGTACTGCTGCATATTGACAACGTCCAGACCCTCTGGAGCCGAATCTAGTACACTCTTATAGCGGGTAGGATATATCCTGCGTGCCAAAGAGCGAAGCAAATAATTAAATGTGGTGGAAGGAAAGACAGGTTTGGTGGAAAAGACAATGCTCTGTTTTAAATGTCATGTATGTTGCTTTTGGGATACATGCTGAGTTAACCTCATTGAACTTTTCCCCAGGAATTGATGCGCTTTCAATTGGCGGGTCATTATGCTGCTCCACCTGTGTAGTGTTAAGGTCAGTGTGTTTTTCTGATTATAAAACCCATCCATACCATTCCATTATAAATCCACTACCATTCATAATGGAATGTGCCAAAGCTCAGAGCTCGTTGCAGCTGCACCCGGTACACTTTTAAGACCAACCAAAGCAGTTTAGGTAATTTGGGAACCTTTCCAATCAAGTCCAAACTTCATTTGAAGTGATCTTTTCTTGTTTTTCTGTTTTTGTTTCATTTTGTTTTTGAACCTGCCTAAGTATCCATCTACTGTCAGTGTTGTTCTTGTTTTGTGTTTAACATGAGAATTTTCCTTAACTACGACATAGTCGTTACGATAAGATCGTAGCAAGGAGGTCCTGGGAGCAGCAAGCAACAGTGAGGTTGCAGTTGCACGCAAAGCCCCGAATGCATCAACCACTCACCTTCACAAGGCACTTCCCAAAACCTGCAGCTTTTAACTTTGAATTAACCTCCAAACACACAAATCGGCCATCACAAGAGACACCCTAATGTGGAAGCTGCAGGAATGTGACTGGCACTAACCACTTGCTAGGGGAATCCGTGAGGTGACGGATGTGCATGTGTATAACCACTGCTGCTCTATGCATCTCTCTGCACAGCTTAGTTTTCTAAATTGCCATGCATTATCAGAAAGAGCCAGAATGTGCATCAATGCTTATCTAGCGTTACTTCCATCACTGAAATGTTGCTGTGGTTGGATTTTGTTTGTTTGTTTGCTTCTACATTTTTCCTTGTTACTACTCCACCAAATAACTTGGCGAAGAATAAAAACGTTGTGAGCAACCGTGTATATAATAAATGATTGTATTTTTCTGTGAGGATTCATGATGATATATCCTTTCTACATTAAGTAATAGTCAGTGAGAACCTCAGACACTGGCTGTTTTGCTGGGGCCTATTTGGGGCCTGTGTGCAGATTAAGCAGTGCTGTGATAGCTGAGGAAATACATACAGCCTCTTGATGCCAACTGAGGACTTCCGTGACCGTATCCAACTGCACTCCCTCTTTCAACTCTCCATCACTGTAAATGCAGTGCTAGTCCACGTTAAACATAGTGTGAAACAGCATGTGCGAGGTAGTACACACAGAGTCACAGAACATGTTGAAGAATGACGAGAGATAAAAAGACCCTCGATGAAAAGCAATCCGCGGAAATGCCTCGGAGAGGCATTTGGCACTCCGGAAGACTGACATTTTTTAATTGAGAGTAATTTCAATTTTGCAACTGTTGCATCAGGTAAGTACATCTCCAGAGATACACAGCAATTTCTCTCCATTACTCTGAATAAAGGATAACTGAGTTAGGCTGTAGACAAGGAACTCAATGAATTATGCCCCAAAATCCCAGGAACTGTGGTGAAAGGCCTGTAGAGGGCAAAAGCGCTGGTACTGCAAGTAGGGACAAAGAGGGAAGGTGGGAACTCATTATAGGCTTCCCCGCACAAGCAGAGAGCTTCCCTCTGAGGGAAGGATGCCTTTGAGAGCACGCAGAAATGACTGATACCAACGGGATTGCACAGAAGTTTGTTGGCGAAACAAGGAGTGCATTATATCCATGTAACTTACCAGGAAAAAAAAAAAATAAAAAAAGGTACAGCCTGGAACCAGAAGGATCTATCGGGCATCTTTTTAATGTCATTTTTGGTAATGACCTTTCCCAAGTATTGCATAATTCCATATCTTACTGCTTGCTGGTATCTTTGGGCCCTGGTGTAAGGAAAGAAACTGCTGCCCGTGGGAGCCGGGTCTGCCAATATCCCTGCTCGCTGCCCTCCGGAGAATCTTCTCTCTCAGCCTCCTCGGGTCCTCGCTCTGAGGGGGTAATGGTGCTTTGGCCTGTGAGAGTCAGATAGATGCGTTGCCATCTTTATATTGACAGAATTAACTGACTGAAAATTCAGCCTTTGGGTCAGGTTCTACTGTAGTACCTGTGGCTGGAGAAAATTAACCACTGTATTGTTTTTACTTTTTTTTTTTTTCAGTAGAAGATTTTTTCCACTCCTCCTGCCTCCATTTCCACTCTTCTCTCTCCCTGCTTGGAAAATAAACAGCTCCTACTTTCAGTTTTTTTCTTATTTTTGGAAGAAGTTGTGGTTTCCCTCTCAATCTCAGGATGGGCTGCTTCAAGGAAAGTAAAATGAATGTACGATTTTAATCTGTGGCAATGAATAGTATGTACCTGTAAGGCCATAGAGGTGATGTTAGAGAAAAGCCTGTTGTTTGGGCTAAACATAAAAATTTGAGAAAAATGCCAGTATGCATTAGCAGTAGGAAGACTTGTGGGTAACATATGAAATGAGACTATTCACAACCTCTGTTTTTAAGCACCTACTTTAGTTCGTTAATTTAGTTTCCCTATATACCCTGTGTGGTCAACACAGAAAAATCATGCTCCTTCTGTTGGTAATTCAGAGCATGCTTTACTCTCTGCTGACCATACAAATAACGTGAAGTACATAGCTGTCTAAGCTAGGCACCCAGATCTCAGAGCAGCCCCAGGCAGAGGGGAATAAAAAGCTGGAAGTGCAGCAGAAAAACTCTTATGGTAAAGTAGAAATGTGTGTCTCATTTAGCAAACTTTATATTTTGTTGTTTGGTTGCTGATAAATGAACTGTAGTTATTTAGAGGTGTTAGTGCTGTAGCATATGGTGGTGACCCTAGCTCCTACAAGATATTTCTGATTTTTTTCCAAAGGTCTTGTCCAGAAGAGGCAAGACCAGCATGTTCCCCCCTTGGTTTCAATTAGGGCCTTGGTTAGGGAAGAGAGTTTCTGTTTAACCATCTCCTGTAAAACTGAGAGATGTGCAAGCTTTACGCTACATTCAGACAGTCTGTGACCATTACAGCTCACATGCTCTTAGTAATATGCTGTATGCCTGTGTTAAGCCATGGTAATGTCTTGTAAGGGGAGGAAAAAACAGAAATTAAAATCCCACTTAATTAGCGATCTTCCTTTTAGTCAGACAAGTTAGCTATAGAAAAAAGATCTATTAGTGTTACTAGTGCAAATGTTAATACAAAATTGCATTCCCTGTGGTTCCATTAGGATTCAATGTACAGGAAATTTTCAGACCTCCTTTTGCAGTATGGTCTTGAGCAAAAATGAACAACAAAATATTAAATGTCCCCCAGGGGTCAGTGCTGGGGTCAGTGCTGGGCGCACTGCTGTTCAACTTGTTGTTCATCAGTGACTTGGACGAGGGCACAGAGTGCACCCTGAGCAAGTTTGCTGATGACACCAAACAGGGTGGAGTGGCCGACACTCCAGAGGGCTGTGCTGCCATCCAGAGGGACCTGGACAGGTTGGAGAGTTGGGCAGAGAGGAACCTCATGAGGTTCAACAAGGACAAGTGCAGGGTCCTGCACCTGAGGAGGAATAACCCCGGGCACCAGTACAGATTAGAGGCTGATCTGCTGGAAAGCAGCTCCAAGGAGAGGGATTTGAGAGTCCTGGTTGACAACAAGTTAACCATGAGGCAGCAGTGTGCCCTCATGGCCAAGAAGGCCAATGGGATCCCCGCCTGCATCAGGAGGAGCGTTGCCAGCAGGCTGAGGGAGGGGATCCTGTCCCTCTGCTCAGCTCTGGTGAGGCCGCACCTCGAGTGCTGGGTGCAGTTCTGGGCTCCCCAGTACAGGAGGGACATGGAGCTGCTGGAGAGGATTCAACGATGAACGACCAAGATGATCAAGGGACTGGAGCACCTAATGCATGAGGAAAGGCTAAATGAGCTGGACCTGTTTAGCCTAGAGAGGAGAAGGATGAGAGGGGGTCTAATCAATGTGTACAAATTCCTGAGGAATGATTGTAGGGAGGAGGAGGCTAAACTGTTCTCTGTAGTGGCTGGTGATAGGACAAGGGACAATGGTTTTAAACTGAAACCTGGGCAGTTCCATCTCCATGTGAGAAAGAACTTCTTTCCTATGAGGGCTTCGGAGCCCTGGAACAGGCTGCCCAGAGAGGCTGTGGAGTCTCCTTCTCTGGAGATCTTCCAAACTTGCCTGGATGCCACCCTGTGCCACGTGCTCTGGGTGTCCCTACTGGAGCAGGGGGTTGGACTGGATGAGCTCTAGAGGTCCCTTCTAAACCTAAAGATTCTGTGATTCTGTAAATCATTCGTATCCATTCTTTTTTGTAGACGAGCAGACATAGGTAGAAGCCCCCAGGGGGGTTGGACTTGCTGATGTCTATAGAAGTCCCTTCCAACTTCAACCATTCTGTGTGATTCTGTGAAAGATATTTCCCAGTCAGAAACCTTTCCAGGTATCAAAAATGCAGCATTTTACAGCTCCTTTGTTATGGACTGTACTTTATGCCCACCCTAATAACTAAAGAGAACTGTAAAGCGAGTGTGCTTTGAGCTTAGCAGCTCTTCTGAAATACTCCTTTGGTAGGCAGAAGAGCCAACAGATGCATGCAGATGCAACCCGCTGCAAGGAGGGAGGTGGCGGGGAGAAGAGTGAGTGTGAAGGGAGCCCCCAGCCCCTTCCCCAGAGCCGCCACTCGGGGCTGGCACGGATGGGCAGAGCTGCGCTGGGAGATGGCGAGCTGGAAAACCCACTCCTTGCTCTCCTAATTTCTTTTTAATTAGAGCAACATAAGTTCAGGCTAAGATGAGAGTTATATCTTAATGGAGAAATTAAGAAACAGATTAATTTTTGGCACAGTTCCCTCTTCCTGTTTACGTCAGTGCCTATTTCCAGCAGCACTTTAATTGCAGGAGCAATCCTCTGTATTTGCTTATTATCCACCAGGCTTGTAAGGGAATAAAAAATACATTTGGGAAAGCGCAAGGGGCAGAGGAGGCGCCAGCAGGAGCTGTGGCAGGCATTAAAAACAGCACAGTTCAACAATGCTGCTGCTCCCAAGGAAATCTGGGGTAAGTTGTCCCCTTTGCCTCCCTGCTGCCCAAGTGGAAGGCTGGGACTGTGGTTCTTCCCCCCTACTAATGCCATCAGATTGAGGGTGCTGCATGCCCGTCCGAGGAGCTGAGAGGCTCTGTGTGGCTCCATCCCCGTGTGCCCAGGCTTCTGACTGCATCTGTTTTGATGCTGCTTTAGGATCACTTTTGTGGTACCAGCTCTCACCAGCTTTACTTTAGGCACTAAGAATTACGGTTGAGATAAACCATTTCATAATTTCAGAGAGTAAAACGTGCATCTGCTTTTAATCAATATTTAGGCTTTCCACCACTGCATTTATAGTATTTTGCAACTTTGTCTTTACACAAGATGCACAGATATTTTGATGTGCACTAGTCTTTTATTTTACTGGGAAATTTTACAGCCTATTTTCAAAACGTCTTTAAAGCCAAAAGAAAACTTGACTGAATAATTCCATTATTTTTTGAGATGCTATATGATAAAAGACTAATTAAAACCAATGAATATTTAATTTGATTAAACCATCTACAGAGCTGGTTGCAAAGTATGCTATGATACACTAGGAAAGCTTTGTCAAATACATTATCTCCAAGTCCTATGTGAATATTTTCTACAATTGCATTGGGATTTAAAAAAAGTGAAAAATATAAATGAGATTTTTTTAATGTACCTAGCAGTTTAAATTAGCCTGTTCTTTATGACACCATAAGCTTTCATCTGTAGGAATTTCGTGGCTTCTTGAAGAAAAATTACATAGTTGATGCCTCCTTTATCACAGGAGAAAAACAAATGTGATATCTGATTTGCTGGTAAGCTGGAAAAGTACCACAAGTCCCATGTAGAAAATATCAGTGTATTTTGTTTCACATGCAAATAAACTATCTCACCATGGTGAGACTAAGGCAGGTAGCCGCATGGCCGAAGGCCCCATGTGCAGAACGGCGCTCAAAGCGAGTGTTACTGTGGTGTGTGGTGGATCAGATCCTGTCCCCGCTGAAGAATGCTTTGGTGAGGCTCCTCTTGTGTGTTTATAAGGGCTTCCAGATCGCCCTCAGCCCTGCTCTGATGCAGGCAGGGAGGCAGAACGCCCTGGCACCACTGCAGCGGCCAGGACGGTCCCTATCGCTGCTGGCTCTGCCACTGTGTGTTCCCAGAGGGAAGGAGGGGAACAGACAGCTGGGATGTCTGGAGCAGTTTGGTGATGGTGAAGGACACGGTTCTGCAGGAAACCAGCCTCCCTGGTTCCTCTGCTCACAGGGCTGCTTGTTTCTGCTTCCAGGAGCCTTCGCTGCACTAGACCTGCATGAGCTTAATGGAACGGCAGCCTTGTTAGAGGTTAGAAAGGTAGAGCATTTATCACAGTAATTTATAGCTAATAGGGAAAAGGGGAGAAACATTAGCATGGGGCCACCAAGCTAATGTGTTGCAAGTGATAACCTTGTTGAGTAGCGACTAGAGACCAGTAGCAGCAAAAAAATGTCCAGTTAAGGCCCTGTTAAAATGAAATGAAACTGTGATTTGATGCTTTGTTCAGAGCCATTCTTTTGCTTTGGGCTGTGGCTATGCGAAATTCTACTTTTCTTCCATTCAGACAGGAACATGTTCCTCATGAGACCTCTCACAACATCTTTTAAACACAGGAGCACAAGCCCTTTTGGATTTGAGTGAAAAAGAAAAAGCAAAGAAAGCAATCGTGTTCTTTTTGGAAAATCTGAATCTCGTTCCCAAGCTAGAGACCAGTATCTGTAATCCTAGAATGACTCCTTTTCTCTCGGGATAGTTTGGCCGTTTTCTTTGCTTGCTTGTGACTACAATTGTAGTAACATTTTATTATCATTTATACTATCAAAACAAAAGCAACTATTAATAAAAATGAAACACTAAGTAGCAACTCGCTGAGAGATAAGTATGTGAGGCAAGTGTCACCTAGGCAGAAGCAGAGAGATCTCACACTTGCCCTGTGGTTTTTGAGTAATGTTAGAATCACAGAAGGGTTGAGGTTGGAAGGCACCTCTAGAAGTCATCTGGTCCAACCCCCCTGCAATTGCAGGATCACCTAGAGCATGGGGCACAGGGTGGCATCCAGGCAGATTTTGAAGATCTCCAGAGAAGGAGACTCCACCACCTCTCTGGGCAGCCTGTGCCAGGGCTCTGTCACTGTTAAGAAATTTTTCCTTAAGTTCCTGTGATCTCTTGATGCTTCAGTTTGTGGCCATTTCCTCTAGTCCTATCCCTGGCCACCACTGAGAAGAGGCTGACCCCATTCTCTTCATTCCCTCCCTTGAGGTACCTATAGACACTGATCAGGTCCTTCCTCAGCCTTCTCTTCTTCAGGCTGAACAGGTGCAGCTCTCTTAGCAAGAGAAGAATAGAAGTATTTAATAAGTGTGGAAATTTTTTTAATGAATAAAATATAGGATTTATAAAAGACATTCAGCTGATATGCTAAAAATTAGATTTTATTTTAATTTAATCTTAAACCATCAACTAGTTAATTGACCCTCTATATTTTTGTTTGATGCGTTTTCCAGCAGAACAACCAATTACATGGAAGACAATGTTTGAAGTATTTTAGTTAAAATGTCCACTTTTGACAATCTATTTTTGGATTAGCCATGTTCATTTTGGCTGTTGACAGCTGTATATGGATTTCCCTTTTATTACCAAAGCTTCAGGTCCCACATGGAGGTTGGTGGGAGTTTGCCAGTCATTGGAAGCAGGATTGGGCACCCTCGTCTTGATGGTATTTGTCTGGAGTTAATCGGCTAGTAAGAGAGCACTGTGCCCAGTTAATTAAAAAACACCAGGGAATATTCTGGGCCTCGCTGAAAGGCAGAAGATGGAGCTGAGAGCATTGACCAAGGCAGACGTTGGGTCCAGAGACCGGCTTGCTTTGTGGTCTGTTGTTTGTGGATGGAGGTGGTTGCGCCTGCCTGCTCTGCTCTGCCTCGCTGCCCGAGGAGAGTGAGAGACTGATACCAACCCATGCTTCTCTTAGGAATGAAGACGGGAGGAAGCGGCAGCACAGAGCTCACAGGATTGGGGGCAAGGAAAGAAGTGGTGTAAAGTGCTTTCCCTGCTGTGGAATAGCCGGTTAACCGCCATGGGCAAGGGGAGGGAACCATGAGTAACAAATGTTTTCCTGTGCCCATTCTCCCTTTTCCTTTCTTCATTTTTTGGGTTTTGGGGTTTTTTTTTTTGTTTTTTCTTTTTTTTTTTTTGTTTTGTTTTGTTTTTTTTTTTTTTTTTTTTTTTTTTTTTTTTTTAGTATTTTGTGTCCCTAGGTGGGATCTATTGCCTGTCATACTGCTGGTACAGCAAGTGATACCCAGCTCTCTGTTCCTTCTCATCTGATAGCAAGGGGAGAAGGGCAGGATGCAGGAGTGAGGAAAAAGAGAGATGTTTTGAGGAGAAAAGGGAATGGGGAGGAGAGAGCGAGCTGTGCAGACACCCAGGAGCGTGATGTGGCCTGTGGGACAGGGCTGAGAGGAACAGAGCCCGCAGCAGGGAGCGGGCAAGAGGGAATCCATGGCCCGCTCTTGCAGGGGATGGCGCTCACCATGTCCTTGGAAAACGCCGCAGCTGTTGGAGGTGCTGAAGACCCGCTGGCACGTGCGCTGGAGGTGGGAGAGGAATCCCTCTGCGGAGCCTGCGCATGCGGCCCTGGCGCCTGCCGGGGTTCGAGGCCGGGGCTGCAGCGCCTTGGGTTGACACTGGAAACCTGGCTCTCGGTGTCTCTGCTGTGCTGTATTCCTGCTACCTCTTTGTAGATGTGTGGGTTTTACAAGAAGCTGTGGCCAAGGTCTGTGTGGTGCATTAGACAACTCATTCCTCTTGTCTGAAAGCAGCGTGCACCAGAGGAACCACAGAAGCCTTTTCCTTAGCAAAATGGTGCTCAGGGTGGAACGTACAATACATTTCTAACGACATCTTTCTAGCAGTAGAGGTTATTGGACTTTCTTTCTTCTTTTTTTTCCCCCAAACTCATACATTTCATAAGAAATTAAGAGCTTTTTGCAAAACAAACAAAAAAAAATTGGAAGAGTCTTTAGATTCTGGGGAAGAGGTGTGAAATGTGGAATAGTTTCTTAGCAGAAAAATGATTGGAGCTGACAGTTCTCGAAAGGTTGCATTGGAGTTCCTTTCTGTATTTGACCTACATAATTTCTTTAGGCATCTCCTAAATTTTGCAAGACTTATTCATAGCTTTTCCTGTAAACCTCTGCTACGTTTCCTGGTATCCTGCATTTGAAGAGACATGCATACAGTGATACATACACTGAGTACGGCATACTGAGCATTTTCTTTTATTAGGTTATTTTTCTCTGCCGTCATACAGAGGAGCCATACGGCTTGCAGTAGTTTTATATTGTTTCTTGAAAATCAGACAATTCCTAAGTGATCAGGTAGTAGAATTTAATATGCTTCCTTTTTCCTTTAATATTCTAGTATTCCTCATGCACTGTTTCTGTTGCACATAACTAAATGTACTTACCTGCATTTTTTTGCCACCATCAGGAGTGCTTTGTTAATCTATATGTTTTGGGATTTTTGTTGTTTGTTTGTTTGTTTCTTAAAATCTTATAACTTGAGAGGTTCACGCACAGGTCTTATTCTGTCTTAAATGAACCTTCCTCATCCAGGATCTAAGACTCTCTGTAGGGGTGATGAAGTGAAATGGAGCTGAGTCATCTTTGAGGCCTTATTGGGCTCTCAGGCTTTTCCAGGAGGAGCTTATCTGTCCCCTCCGATTCCCCAGGGAATCTCAGGAGCCTTCATTCCTAAATTACATGACTCAATTAAGTACTTAAAGTTTGAGCAGAATGAATCTGGGCACTGAGCGCTATTAACATCATTGATGTTTTGCATGGGGAAAGCACTTGAAGAATTGAAGCCACTGGTTGTAAAACCCATCAGGTAAGAGATGTTCATTGTTGTGTGTTGTGCAGAACCAGAAAGGACACAGCATCTGTCGTGGTTAGGGCTTCTCAGTGCTCCCTCAGTCCGAGTAACAGTTAATCACTTTACAGACCATTAGCAGTATTTGCTGCCTGAAAAAAAATGAACCTCCCTGTTCCTACCCGCTGCGTTCTTCAGTGTACATAATATATCTGGGAGACCAGCAAAATCCAACTATAAAACTGATGAATGAATTGATGGGACTTAAATCTATGGCCACCATGCGCAGATGCTTTCTCAGACACCTCTGCTGAGACTGCTGTCTCCCTCCTCCAAGCTGCAGATTAAGGAAACTGCCTGCTCTTAAATGATGTGGGTGTTTTTTTTCTTGCAGTGATTGTTGTTTGCAGATATTGTCTTTGGAGATGAAATGATGATGAAAGACATTCAGTCTTCAGCATCTTAATCACTAGGACTGGGTATCTGTGAAGCTGGTGTGCCAGCCTTGCTGGACATGAAGGTGGCCGTTGGAGGGGATGTGCTACTCAATGAACCCCGTAATTCCTCTTGTAATTCCTTCTTGGTCAGACTCAGACTCCAGGCTAGTACAATATAGCAGCACCACTCTGTAGTCTATTCCTGATGTTTAGAATCAATCCAGCAAAAACACAGATTTCCTGTTATAATGAACATCATAAAGCACTAGGAAAGGTTAGCATTTGTGGAAATTAAAAGGATTTGGGGCTTCAGAGTGTTGGGTAGTGTTGTATGAGCAGATTCTAGCTATACTAGACCTTTCATATTGTGCGGTGAAAAATGCAGTGAGGCTGTGCAGTGCTGTTTGTGTTACTCTATTGCAATGTCTGCTATTTCCTTATTATTGCCCTTTCCAGATTTTATATTGATGCCACTTTGCATGTCTGTCTGTTATTACATACCTGTTATTTTGTAACCTTTTAAAAATATTTTCAAAATTTTCAGATCTTTTCTCTATAATGGGTAAGTCTGATGACTGTTTCTTGTTCCTTGCTGTGCCTAACTGCCGAGATGAAACTGTTTTGTAAACTGCTGATTTAAGAGAAATTAGGAAATTAATTTGTTTGCAGCTTCATTTTCTTGCAGAAACTTACGAGTACTTTATGTTGTGCACGGCCACTGGATTATCACTATGTCATTACAAACTTGTTTAATGCAGGATTATTAGATGCTCCTGACTGGGAATAAGCAGTCTACAATGTGGAAGCTTGGAGTGATCTCATCCAAAGCAAATAAAATGTTATCTTCTTATAGAAACTTCAGCTTATATACTTTCACGAGGGTGAAATGCAATTCTTGGAATAATTAGAAGCCTGATGTGTGCATCTTTCAGCACACTCTTGCAGGTTCATTAGGCAGCACTTTATTTTTTTTCCCCCTTCCAGATGGAAAAGAGGAAAAGTACTGTTATTTTTCTTTTCTTTTTTCCGAACTCCAAGAATTTGTCGTCGATCCCATTGTCCCATCCTTGGGCTTCCACCTGCTTGTCCCTGAGAGCTTGTTTATGAGTGCTCCGGGAGGCTTTGGCTTGCTCTTCATTTTCAGGGGTGAGAGCTGCTGGGTGCTCTTTCTGCTTGGAGCTGCTCGGAGTAAGTAGCACTAGCTACTCTGCTGCTGGGCTTTCTGTCTTTTGACTAATATGACTGCATTGGGAATCAATCCCGCGCACCAGCGCCGAATGTTGCCAGTTTGACCCCAAGGCCAACTCTTTCATTTGGATTCTAATTTGTGCAATGATTTGCACATCACTGGAGCAAAGTTAAATGTAAGAGGATACATTAACGTAGCCGTAAAGCTAGACTCAAATCGCACAAAGGTCAGGAAATGGAAAAATGAACTACCTAATAACATCCATTTGCCCCACTGCAGATGTATAATGGCTTTGATTTCCGATTAGTGTTTATTATAGGCATAAATACACACACAGTGTTCCATGGATGTGCAATATTGAGACAGATTAAAAATCCGCAGTTAGAATTCTTTGCTGTTATTATGGCAAAAGTCCCTCTGAGACATTGACAGCCTTCACTTCAGTGTTCCCAAGAGCAGCAGTTTCTGAAGCGGGTTCGATCTCTGAAACATCTTGCAGGAAAAAGGGTCCCACTAGATTGTGGGAGCCTATGACTCCATCGTGCTGTTAAGCAACTCCTTCGGAGCTCTGAGAAGCCGTTCTTGTACCTCTCAAATAAATGGCCTGAACCCGGAAGGTTCTCCGCAGTCTCCAACGTTTTTGGCTTTGTAATATTCCCCAGTCCCAAGCTTGATGATTTTTGTGGTGGATGCTTTGGAGAACATTTTACACAGTTTCTCACACGCTGCTTGCTGGGTTTGGCCATACTGTAAGCTGCTTTAAAATCTTCTCCCTTTTTTTTTTGGCTCTGGCAGTTAAACTTGCATGTCTTCCATAATTCAAAAGGTCAAATGATTTTTTTTTTCACATAATGAAAAATAAATAGCTGCAGGCCCAAATATGTACGCTTCGGTGTGAGAGACAGATGGGAGTAAGTGGATGGGGAGGCAGTTTCAGTGGAAGCTGAAACAGTAACCTTGATTATAGCTTACTTGTAAACCATATTTATTCTTAGCCCTGCACTGCCTTGCATTTTTCATAGTCAATTGTATTGTGCCCTTAGTGATGGAAAATGTAAATCTTCTATTCGGCAATTTACTGTGCAGGTACTATATGATTTAAGAGGACCATACCTGGGCAAGATGCAGGATAGTTATTTGATTACTTTTTATTTTCAACCCTTTTCTTAGCTCTGAATTTGAAAGAGGGTGCTGGTGCATTTCCCTGAGAGCTACCAGGTACTGGCAACCAAGGGACCCTAAGGGGTATGGCTGGGGGAAAGGACAGAGAGCAGGAGTGGGGCAGCTTGCTGCTAGAGAACAGGCAGCAGAACCTGAACCGAATCTTCAGAGTTATGGAAAGCAAGGGAGTTTGTTCCAGCAGAGCTCTTGGTATTCCTAGACTGAGAGCAAGATTGGAGGGGAACAGAGCAGCAGCAAGATTCATTTTTAAATCTTTTGACTGTCACTTTTTTAGTGTTCCACCCTACAGAGTGGAGTTTTTCTCTTCCAGAAGATGCCTGTTTCTAATTAATGATGCAGGGAAACAACTTTGCATCCCGAAAGCCATTTTGGTAGGCTCACCTCTACGTAAAAGGTTGGCCAGAAAGCGCTGGCTAGTCCCAACACAACGTGTCCCTTCTGGTGACTGTGAGCACTGCTGTTTTTCTGCTTGTCTGTCTGGCCCAGCATGAAGATCTTCACAGCTGGGCTGAGAATAGATCCTTAAAATCTTTTTATATCATCTTGTTTCCTGTGCATCCACCCAACGAGATCCCTCATCTGTGTCATCACTACCTTATATTTTTGTGCAATATCCTCTTCAGTGTGTCATCTTACCGTATTGAAAGCACATCAGAAGACTTCTGGTGTGATAATCCCATCACTTTCACTAGGCTATCCTATATTTTTTGTGTCTTGTCGCCTTGTCTTTTGCAAAACAAAAAAACAAACCCCAAGTTTTTATTCCTCCTTCACAGGGATTGTGATGACAGCCGTCATCCTTGCAGTAGAAAGTGGGAGGCTGAGTCCTCCTCTGACTTGCCTATGGTGTTGGACCTATTTAGTGGCCTGTTAAATTTAGTTAAATAAATACACTATATCCCAAGCTTGCCAGTATCCAAATCTTACTTCTTGCTGTTTTACCTTGAAATGTGTGTTCCAGTGATGCTTGTGGAAATACTGCTTGTTTTGAGCCCACTGACACGCTGGCTACTGTTGTCTTCTTGTTTCTATTGATTTCCTCATCTGTCGGTGTGTTAGTAACGACGTGTTGTGTTTCAGTCACGTAATATTTTTGGAGTGGACACTGGAAGTGAATAAAAAGAGGACCAAAGAAAGTCCAGCCACCTACCAGTCCTTGCCCACGTCCTCTTATCTTGGCTGAACAGTTTGTTAAAGGGAGGATTTGGGATTATCACCCATCAGTGCATAGCTAACAAAGAAAAATAGTCTCATTTTGTATTTACATTGCATGTGACAGGAACTACTAGAACTGTGGGGCAGATATGTTCAAAGACATTAGAAGGAGCTGACATGGAGATGGGATCTCTGCTCGTGCAGGCAGCACGGTGGCCTCACAGGGACCGCTCACCTTGCAGTGGGCTGCAGAGGCCGATATGCTCTGGAGCCCCCCAACACTGTGTCCCCTTCCTGACCTTTCTGGGTGCACCCGCTCTGCCAGAGCAACAAGGGGACGAGATCCTGAGGGCAGCTTGTCTTGAGAAGAGCCTTGAGCCAGGCCCTTGCAGATCCTGAGTCTGTCAGTGTTGCAAAGGTGTCATCACTGCCATGAGGTGAAATAATCACCAGGAATAAAACTCTGATGTTGAGCACTGCGGCAGAAGCTGCTGCTTTGCAGCCCTGAAGCCGCTCGTGGGATTTGGCTCGCAAGGACCACGCGAAGGCGGCAGGTAGGAATCTGCTGCCCTCGAGCAGGGCAGCAGCCCTGCTGCGTCACACAGCCGAGGAGAAGACGGCGGTGAGAACAGCTGTGCCCCGTCCCAGTGCCAGACAGCAGCAGAGCACGGGGACCGAGCAGTGCAAAGGGGATAGAACGGGGAAGTCTTTTTTTTGAAAGATCACCCGTTGGTTTTGCTCAGTACATCACTATTTGATAACTCAATACTTACAGCTGGCAGTATGCAAGAGGACTGTTTCTGATATCAAACATTCAGTTACTAAGTTCTGTAGAGTAAGCGCTCACTTACATTGTGATTGCAGCCAAAAGTCCTATATGTTGTCCAACAGCAAAGATGTTCTTTACATGCTCTGTTAAAATATCTTTAGTGTCCAGATTTTTCACAAAACTGAAAATTATTATGATGCATTTTGTGCTCAACTGATATGTTTGGATTCTTTCAGGTAATGTTTTCTATTTTCAGAGGAAGATTATGATTTATTTTATTTTATTTTATTTTATTTTATTTTATTTTATTTTATTTTTCTCACAGATTGGTTGTGTTCTTTGTTGGCACAGATGAACTATGCGAGCCATGGACATCGCTAGCTTTCCTTCCATCCGTTTTCTACCCATTGCGGCTAAAGGCTTTTCCCTCTGCCTTCCCTGTGCGTGCAAGCTCCTTCTGTGGGGTTTTGAGATGACCTGGTCTGCTCCAGAATTTTGGTCTGGTGTCTGCTGGAGTTCATTTGTTTGGGGCTGATTCATTTCAGTGGGCTCTGACTGAGGCTGTAATCACTGCTCGCTCAGAGTCTTTGACAAGAGCTGCAGGAGAGCTACCTTTGGAATAGCTTTCTCCAAGAGCCGCTTCCAGCCAAAACTTGGTTTGGCTTTAAGAGTGGTAACCATTGTCTACCCCACGCTCAGAAAATGTGGTTTAAGTTAGAGTGAGGCCAGCGCTCTGCTTCTCAGGGTCTGGCTCTCACTGTAGACTATGTGAGGAGCAGAGCTTTGGGCTAGGCCCACTCTGCCCTTTCTCCCTTTGACTGTGCTCCTGCAGGCAGCCAGGCCTGCTACTTCAGGTGCCTGGCCCTAAAGTCACTGCACATCGCTGATGTAGCTGAAATGCTGTAGATCCCTGCCACACCGTATCTCTGACTGATAAAATCAGACCTAGGAACTAGCCAAGCTCGGCCAAGGTGTTGCTGGCACCCAGAATTTCGTACAAGCTTGAAATCACATCTTGGTTGCAACAAATGCATGATGGAGCTAAGTGTGTCAAGGCAGGGGCCCTCTTAGGACAACATCTTCAACATCCGTGAGCAAAACGTTGTGTTCTTCTAAGCTAGAAGATTGCTAGCTGTGAGGAGAAATGTGTGTTTCCACATGCAGCAAGACAGTGACCTCTTCATGCAAGTGGTCATACAGGTAGTGAGAAAAGTGGTGGGAAAGCAAAGCCTCTGAGGTCTTTGCTAGAGAGAATCCATCGGTGAAGAACACCCTAGGAAAGAATGAATGTGGCTACAGAATGGCTGTTTTGACCGAGGAAGAAAGAAGGATTCCTTTTTCTTGACAGCAAAGCTTAATCTCTTGTGCTCTTGTAGAATTGGAATGCTTTTGCAAGGGATAGAGAGGACACATTTGTAGTTTTTGTGACATCTCACTATAGCCAAGATCCTAACATCAGGATTTAATGGCTGTGTGCATATTTTGCAGATACTGGTAGAAAGCTGTATTGAAAAAAGATGCAAAAATGGTTATCACATGTGAAGTAACTTTTTTTCTCACCTTTTGCTATTCACACTGCTGTGCATGTGATGACAGAGTGCACATGCTGTGCACTCTGATGACATCACTTAACCCAAAAAATTGTGAGTGAATACACGATACCATTTGTGTTTCTACGCTAGGAATATGCAAGGCTCAAATTTCTGGAGAGTGCAGCCTTGGACCCACAAAGTTAGTGCCCTCAGGTCGTGCTGCTCGTCCTGCTAACAGGAGCATGCAGGGAACGGAACGTACAGAATTAGAGTGGTGGATTTAGTGCTTTGGGTAGAAACTGATTAGAACCATGTTGAAGCTAAAAAATTAAATGTTTGTTGAGTCTGATTTAATTTGAGAGCATACAGTTAATTAATACAGTACACGGATTAACATTCAAAAATGGAAGTATCTGCAGAACCACTGTTCCCTGGGGTAATTTGTCACTAGAAGGAAAATGCCTGCCTTGGAACAGAAGTAGCTGTTGAGTAATGCACTATGAGCTGAGGAAAGCATGTTGATAATACAGAGGAACCCAGAAGAGTGGGCTTTATATTCATATCTCACCGTGATTGATAAAGCCAATAATAATTGTCTCAGGCACTGCTGATGTGACAGCACATATCTTCTGTGCTAAGAGATAGCAACTTCCACCAGACTCACATTGCAGACTAGAACCCAGTCATTATGCACTTGGGCAAGCACTTCCCAGTTTAAAATGTACTCACAGCATGGCTTTTTTATTCAAAACCGAAGTATTTTCTCCTTGCAGATTCGCAATCAAATAGAACTGAGCGCTTTATATGTAGAAGTCTTCAGACAGGGAGGGCTGTTTTTTATACAATGAAATGAGTTCTTTCCTGCTTCAAACAAGAAAGTGAATAAATATTAAAAAAAAGGAAACGCAAAGGCGTGATTAGGTGCATAACAAATGCTATCCCATGTGAGCAACACCATAGACCTCGTTACCCTCCACAATTCCTTCTTCCTTCTGTTCCTTTTCTTTTGCAGTGCAGCCTTTTGCATTGCTCATTTCAGTCTTGCAAGCAGCTACTGTAAGGTGTGGTATCCTCACTGCACCTATTTTTGCTATAAATTGTGTTCAGTGCGGTAAGTGAAGATTTGGGTAACTGGACTGTAAGCCTTGTAGGGCAGAGTCTATAAAATAACATTGTATTTTAGGTGTACAAACATTCCCACTGAATATTCTGCTCCATTTGTACTGCTTCTTGTGCAAAGGAATCTTGAGACATAGCTAATAATAAGTCTCTTGATTATTCTACATAAATCTGTCTTATTTAATAAAAATCAAAGTACTACGTTTTTTAGGGTTTATGTCCTTTTATATTACCATGGCCTTAGCAGATACCAGGTTGGACAAAGAAACTGTGATTTTTCCTTCCACTTAATTTGTTTCCGTTCAAGAAGATGATTTGACTCCTCATCATGTGACAAGCATTTCGTGGCATGCTGGAAAGCTGCCTGTCTTCTTTTGTGTGGGTGACTTGATGGCACGGTTGGCAACAGGTGGAAGATGGGAGGCTAATGAATAATGAAAAGCTGAGCGATAGAGATAGAGCTGGAGGGAGAAAAGGAAAGCAGTGAAGGGAAATGGAACAAGCAGCACAAACGTAAACAGTAACCAGTAGTTCAATCAGTATTAGGCCATGTCTTCAGTTGAGAATTAACCCAATTCCTAACTTAAGCATTATCTATTCGCTCACTCAAGTCAGTCACCTTGCCTTGGGGAATGAGAGTAAGGTGAAATTTAAATCATTGCCAACTACCTAACATGATATCTATTCTGCAGTAGTCTCGTTGATTGCCCTTAATAGTCCGGTATGTGCTGCAAAGGACATAAACATTTTGTGAGTCTTCTGGGAAGAGCCAAGTGGAGGAAGAACATCAAGGGCTGGATGAGTGACACTGCAACACCCGATTTGCCTTTCCACCTCAATAGAGGTGACCTCTCTTGCTGTCAGGGATATCTCTCTTCTCATGGTTGTAACACTTCAGATCTTAAGCTAGGAGGAAAAGCCTTGTCACTGGTGTCCAGTCATGCAAAACAGAGTGAGTTCTCAGTGAGGAGGGTGGGTTAAAAACGATTCCTCTGCAAATGTAACTAGAACCACTAGGAAGAAGACTTAGCTCAAAGTGTCAAAAGAGGAAAGAGTGTCTCCTAATATTGAAAGAAAGTGGGGCTCTAACCTGTTGCTAAACATAGTGTGTAACATGGAGGAAGCCAGATGATATTGTTTTCTCTAACACTGCCAATTGCAGCCAAAGCTGCTAAGCTTTGCGTTTACACTTGTTTTTGTAGTTGGAGCTAAGGAGTAAAGTTGGGTTAGTAGTATCTGTTTCCTGCTACTTCTTTTTGTGCCTTTTTTTCAGTCCCCATTGAAAAAAGAATAACCTGTTCTTTTGTTATTTGATCATTCTCATGTACTTCTTTTCCTAGACAAGGCTTTGATGTCGTTGAAATATAAAACATATTGTAAACGTTGTCCATTTTTTTTTTCATTGCAGAATCTGTACCAAAACAGGTTCCTGGGCCTGGCAGCCATGGCATCTCCATCTAGGAACTCACAGAACCGGCGCCGGTGCAAAGAACCACTCAGATACAGCTATAACCCTGACCAGTTCCATAACATGGACATCAGGAACAATTCCCATGAGGCAGTCACCATTCCTAGGTCCACCAGTGACACAGACCTCGTCACTTCGGACAGCCGCTCAACTCTGATGGTCAGCAGCTCCTATTATTCCATCGGGCACTCACAAGACCTAGTGATATACTGGGATATAAAGGAGGAAGTGGATGCAGGGGATTGGATTGGCATGTATCTCATAGGTAAGTTCCCCTTGCTCCTTCACTGGAGGGTTTCTTGCTCCTCTTAAATTTAGTTATAAGAGTTACAGTGATACTGGCTAATAGAGCTCTGCTGAGTGTAAGGGTTTTGAGTGAGCTTATGTATTACAAGGTTCCTTCTGCTCCTGAGTTGCTCTATTGAATTTCCTGAAATTTCAAGACGTTTTGATTTGGATTTTGAGAAAATACCTCCTGCATAAAAAAGCATAATATTTTCAGACTCCCCTTTTGTAAGTCCTTGAGTAATCTGTGAGAGATGAGAGGTTTTATGAGTCAAGAGTATGAATCATTCAAAGGGGAAAAAAAAAAAGGAAAACACAGAATGCCTTTTTCTGTATAGCCAAATGATATTTGATATGAACAATAATAAATATGGAGTGAGGCAGATGTAGTGTTGCAGAGTTGGTTTTTTTCTGTATATTGGAAGCCATGTTCAGCTCTATATATCAGTGTATTTTTAGCTTCTTCATCTGTGCAAAGTGAACCCCACAAAAGACGATGAGAAATGGTTTCAGTGGAATTTACTTATCAGTCTAACTTCAGTATAAAATAAGCACTTTTTTAACCTGGCTTAGTTCCTCTGAAAGATTTTAGTCCTATAGCCTAGCACTGAAGGCTGTATTCTTTCTTTGACTCTCAAGTTCTGAGTGTGTTGGATCACTTTCAGCCACATTCCTGTGGGGTTAGAAGTCTCAAAGATGCGAAGTTCTGAAAGTTTCTTGAAGATCAGTGCTTGGGCAAAGAACAGCCTCAGATTGGTGCCTCCACAAGGAGAGATGTTGGTAAAATGCTGCCCTTATCCGGAGAAGTGTGTCCAGCACAAAGCAATGATTACAGATACAAGAGGAACATTGCGTCTTTGCCCAGATCACAAGGCAAAGCAAAACAGATACAGCATGTGTGTGCTGACTTGGACTTAGGGCACACAGGAGGGAACTAGGGTACTTTGGGGCAGTCGTAAGGGACATTGCAGAGAGTTAAGATGTTCATCAAATTTATATTTAAGTACTTTGATGAAGAAGAAGGGTCGGCATCATGTGGGATGACATGCTGAGGATTCTGGGGTCACAGAGGGGATGAGAAGCAGTGTCCAAAGTGGTTGTGTAGGGAGTGTAAGAAGGAATGAGGTAGGAGGTCTGGGAATGTAGAGAAACCTTGGTAGTATGGTGGCATTAGACAAGGAGTTCGCAGTACTGGACAGACCTCGAGAAAGGGAACATGAGGATGGGTTATTTAAGGCGCAAGGGAAAGGAGTACAGAGCCCGAGAAACCAGGCTTCAGTACTAATTCCCCTGAGGAGCCTCATAAAATGCCCTTCTTTGCAAATAAATAGAAACAGGCTCCTGAAATTGTAAATCTTCTGGAAAAAGCAGAGGCAAGATGCAAAACAGATGCACTGGAAACACTGAGATTTGTCGGCTCCAACAGAATTACTTGTGCTTACTATTAAGCTTGCATTTGAGTGTTTGACTGGAATAGATAGAAAGACTTGACAGCTCCCAGTCCTAGGCACTAGGACATGCTCTAAGCCTATAGAGCAGAAGCCTGGACAACTTGTGAAAGACTCTGATGCTCCAGTAAAAAGAGACTAAGTCATCTGGTGAACTGGAGGCCAAGAATCAAAGTCCACAGAACTGTGACTGGTTCAAAGTGAATGAACTGATCTGACGGGGATTCATAGCTCAGACATAGTATCAAGGGCTATGAAGATGCATCATTACATTTTTTTTCTGGTAGATAACCTGGATACATAGAGATTCACTGGTAAGGAAAACTGCACTCTGCTACTCCTCCTTAATTTATTGTGTCAAACAGGATGTTGCTCAAGAAAGCCCCGTAAATATTAGAAGTACAGTTTGTGAAGTGGATCCTTGCCTCTGCTGGCTGAACGCCTGATGTTAATGGGAATAGTGCACGGCGTCTTCCAAGGAACACTTCTGCCAAATGAAAAATGGATAGGGTGCCCAGTATTCCAGAACCCGAGCGTTGACCCTGAATGTCTTTGCAGCTAATGTTTTGTCTCTAGCATGTCTGACTCCTGATCTGAATAACTGAGAAAATAGAGTTTTTTTGGAAGAGAAACAGCACTATCTCCTTCTTCTTTCTCTTCTCTTTCCCTCTTTTCCCCCTCTTTTCCTCACAGCAAACATAAGTGGAGTTTTTGGTGTTTTGGCTCTGTTAAGGAAAATGAGAGATGCTGGGAAGCATGGAGTTACTGGTGTTGATTTGATGTGGACAACAGCATGTCTAGGCAGGTGGCTGGCAGCAGGGCTCTATCTGCTCCTGATAAGGCAGAGGACCCAAGGGAACAAACAGCAGTAACAAATAATAGCGAACAGTAGCAAATAAGAATCGTATCTGTAGCAGCAGAGCTGATGGGGAGAGGCATACAGTGTGTTTCAGGGCGTTCTACTCGAGCACAGCTCCAGTCTGTCAGACTAAATGCCCCTTCGTTGCAGTTGTCGTGCTTTGAGATCACCACACAGTGTGAACCCAAGTGGAGACCGCTGGAAGATTCATTCCAAAAACCATGCTCTGATGTGCAATAAAAAACTAATGTAAATGCATACTATACATCTTAAAAACATAATAATGCTGGAAATGAATCCCTAATTGTGAAACCTGGAACAGTAAGGACCATATTTGGGGCACAGATTGTGGTCTTAGTAAGTCACAACTGTGTCCTTACCTGGGGTTTTTTTGTGTGTTTCTTCTGCAGAACCTATTACATAGCACCTATTTCAGCACCTATTCGATAATAGTAAGAAAGATTTAGAATCTTCAACATTTATGCTAAAAATAAATCTGTAAGAGCGGGAGATCCATACATATAAATGTCTTACATTTCTCCTTGCATTTGTACAATTTTTCTGGGGTCTGTGCTTCTGTTTAAGAAGGAAATGTCCCCGGCCTTGTGGATATGACCTTCACAATGTAAACTGATATATGTCTATGTTTTGAATTAGCAGCCAGGCAGACTGGAACAAGAGAACCAAGGAAAGTATGAGCTTCTCTCAGTCTGCTCAGTGGGGGATTAGTGTTGGAGCCTGTTATTACCACTTACATGGCAGCACTGTTAACTATTTCCATGCTGCTGGTCAGTCCAGTGTTTGGCTTGGAATCCACGGCTACAGCCAGATTCTTTTTTATGACTGTTTGGGTTGATGAAACTTGAGCTAAAAGACTGAAGTGTAGCAGAACTTCGGTAGCGCGGTGAGTCATGGGAACACTGAAAAAAATTGTGTCCGTGGAGGGGGCCAGGCAGTGTGGTGTTGATTTTCTATAAAACTCAGTGCAGGAGTATTATTTATGTTTGTTCTTTGGAGAGCTCTTGGAAATCTCAGAACTGGGACTATACAAAACTAGAATAAAAGACATTTCCAGCCTGGAGGAGCTTAATCATTGCCATTGTGTGGAAGATATCTTTAAAAAAATGCACACTAAAAAAAAAAAAAAAAGTTGTAACGAAAAACAAAGTTATTCATAATGATAGCATATCTGTATTTTAATAACACTGTTTGTTTAGTGGCTACTGTATGGCAGATGGAATATTTGCAGCTATTATCTCAAAGTTTCCTCTTCCTTTGTTATCTCATTTACTGTTGCTATTTGCTACAATATAGAGCCTCTTAGATAAATTAATATGGACTGCTGGCAGCTGCCTGTAGATAAAGAGCTATCTTAGAGTTACTGCAGTAGCATTTTAGCTGCTACTAGATTTCACTTCTGTCATCATCTCCATATCTGATGTAGAGTAGTTAATGAGAAATGCTTAAACCAGATTTTGAATGAATCTTTTGGTCGGCTGTCTGTGCACATGGATGCTAAGAATTCATCAGTGTTAACATTAAGTTCTTCTTGCCAATATACAATAGACTTTTTTCCCTTTTAGCATTTTCTTATGGGAAAAGCAAAACATTATTAAAGGCTAATTAATACAATTTTCTTCCAACACAAAGCCTTTAGGGTCCAATTTCTTGTGTATATTTGTTTTTGACATAATGCTTCTTCTCAATTTGTACGAGAAAGGATACTTTCATGGCTATGTTTTAGGTTTAAAACTGTATGTTTTTATCTCCTGTTCTGCCCTTCTGTCTTTTTTGTTTGTTTGTTTTTTCACCATGAAGGCATTTTTTGCCACAATTTGACAAAACTAATTTTTAAAACCCTTTGATTTATATATCTTTCTGATTTTAGGTTTAGGGGGCCCAGTGTTATTTTATTGCCCTTTGAAGCAAATGGAAAGATACACGTATTTTTCCTGCACTAAGAGTTGGATCGGAGCGTGTTTGTACAGCTATTTTACCATATGTCTACTACATGCAAGCAGACAATGTATCACACTTGGCTAGCAGAGAAAGCAAATGTCAGCAGTGGCACTGTGTGTATGAGGCTTGGGACCACGGAGCCCGCGCTACAGTTCTCATCCCGACTTTGGCTCTAGCTCTGCGTTTGGCCGGTTTCTCCACCTCCGATAAAACCATCCGTAAAATACAGCTCTGCATAATGAGCCTGCTTAGAGGATGATGAATTTACTGATGGTAGGAATTTGTATTCCAGAAGTGTTTCTGAGCCTTTTATGGGCTTTGGAAGAGAACGCGGCTCTGCTCGTAGGTGCCTTCCTTGATAAATGGCTTTGCAGTCGAGTCTCGCGGCACGCTGAGGTCCCAGGCTCTGGCTGCGATCCCCTCAGCAAGTGAAGTTTTGTTCAGCATTCGACACCTGCACTTCTGCTCTCCGTGTGAAACAGAGACAGGTGCCTTGTGGCCAGGCAGCTTGCACAAAGCACAGCACTGTTTATTTCAGCAACAAAAAGTGCTAGGGGAGCGAGCCTGTCATGAAAACAATGGAGAGCCTACCCCAGTGCTGAACAGAGGAGGTATCAGCTATCACAAATCTTGGCAGAAACATTACTGCAGCGACACCCTTCCTTGTTCCCACCTGGCTTGCATTCCCATGGGAGCACTTGCATGTGGTAAGAGTTGCTTCTCATTATCTGGCCAGGTGTCTCTCTGCATTGCACAGTTCTGTGCCCAGGGAGCTTCTTTTGCCAAAGAAAACCAGGATAAGCCATTTCCAGACCCAGACTTAGCATGACTCCCACAAAGCTTTTGCTTCATTAACACGATTAGTTGCAAGGGACCAAAAAGCACCTGCAAAGGGAATAGTGCCGTGGTATTGCCCTTCGTGGCCTTTCAGGGAACTCAGGGCAAAGAAGCTTGTAGCCTGCCAGTTCTTTCCCTTTTCATAGCTTAAGGACAGAGTACAGACATACCTGCTGGGCACCAAAAGATGCCTGTTTTCATTTAGTGTTTCTCTGGGAAATGATAGCCATGGTGAAGGTCACTCCAGGTGAACTGGAGGAAAAGGATATTCCACTTCAACTGGCATGCCAAATGTCAAGAGAAAGAAATAATGCAGGCAAGGAGTGCCCCAGCCTTATACCTTCTCTATGAACATCCATGGGTGAGGGAGAGGATCCTACGCCTCTGCTCAGCTCTGGTGAGGCCGCACCTGGAGTACTGGGTGCAGTTCTGGGCTCCCCAGTACAGGAGGGACGTGGAGCTGCCAGAGAGGATTCAGAGATGAGTGACCAAGATGATCAAGGGACTGGAGCACTGACCATTCGAGGAGAGGTTAAACGAGCTGGGCCTGTTTAGCTTAGAGAAGAGAAGAATGAGAGGGGATCTAATCAATGTGTACAAACTCCTGAGGAATGATTGTAGGAAGGAGGGGGCTATATGATTCTCAGTAGTGGCCAGTGATAGGACAGAGGGTAAATGGTTTTAAACTGAAGCACAGAAAATTCCATCGCCATGTGAGGAAGAAATTCTTTCCTATGAGGGTGATGGGGCCCTGGAACAGGCCTCAACTCCAGAGAGGTTGTGGAGTCTCCTTCTCTGGAGAAGTCCATCCAAGTCCAGGATGCCACCCTATGCCACATGCTCTAGGTGTTCCTGCTGGAGCAGAGGTGTTGGAGTAGATGATCTCTAGAGGTCCCTTCCAACCCTAAGGATTCTGTGATTCTGTGGCTGCTTCCTATGCTGGGGAAGAAGGGACCATGATAGCTATATGGACCAGACTGATGATGAAGTCAGTAATGATCAGCTACTAAAATATTTCTGAAGATCTTTGATGGTCCAAAAGCTAAGCTGAGGGTATCAAGATATTGATGGCCCAAAAGCCAAGTTATGGGTTTGGTTCTGCAGAAAAGTTTAACCCATGCAGCAAGTTCAGACCCTTGGCTGCTGCTCCACAGCACAAACAGTGAACAACGTGCACGTAACTCTTGGCAGGACCAAGTGTAACACAAGAGATGTATTCCACGTAGACTGTTTATTGAAGGTATGAAGGTATTGAAGGTATGGTCTTCTTTTCCTCTTAGTTTACTAAACCAAACTGAATCATTCTTCTCACTCCTGAGTGTTTATTACATTTGAGTACACTGGAGGTAATCTACTCAAAAGGTTTGCTGGAGGTTGCAATCCCTTGATTTGAGGGGTGGACAGGAGGTTTGCTTTTGGGTTTTATGAGCACTTCATTCTACCTCAGATGAGATAGTTCAGATTTTAAACCTACCATGCCTGTCTTTTTTCAGGACAGTGCCTTCTGTGCTTGGTGACCAAGAATTGTTGCAATTCCATTTTCTCCACTTAATTACAGCTTATGCTCTTTCATCTCCCTGCCTCAGATTCCCCCAGATCTTTCTCTTGCCGTGTCATCTTCTTGCTCTTCTCCACTTACCATTCATGTTTGCTTGCTTCCTCCCAAGTTACTCTTCATTAACTGGGCGGGAGGGAGGCGGACGGGTAATTTAGGAGGGATTAAAATGGAGCTGTTTGTGTACTTAAAGTTCACGATTGGCTCTTAGATCTGGGACTGAGCTTTCAGCACATTTGAAAGATGAGACTCCTGTTCTCCAAATTGTTTTTCTGTAAGAAATTTTGTGAGGATGAATGTGTACTGTAAACTGCAGTGCATTTATTACCCTTTTGTGACTTGCAGTGATTAGAATGTACCCACAGAGAGCCTGTGCTTTGCGAATACGGCAACGTGGAGCTTGAAATAAAGGGAGCAATTTCTTGCAGAGGAGTTTTGTGCAAGCTTTGTACATACCAAAGCAGTGTTGCATTCAGCCCTTACATAATAAGGCTGCAGAAATTGGCAAATGAATTAACATAGTGAAGTTTCGATTCGCATCAGAGCAGGATCCATAGTTCAGGGAAGCCAGTGGAAACATTCCTATTGACTCTTATAATGATAGTCGTTATTTATAGATCTCTACTGTTGTATCTTTGTAAACAAGGAATTTGTATCATTCTTCTGTATACAGTTCTCACTAAGAGCTTGTTTCATACCGAATGCTGACCACTTTTATTATATAACTGTCTGGTAGCATGATTTCCAAGGGTTCAGTTTTGCAGTGTTAATGAGTTGCACAGAGCAAGTGCTCACAAAAGCACTGGCATAACACGATAGAACTTGTTACCATTCTGCACCCGTGAGTTGTAGAAGCTGCTGTCAGCCGCCTATGTTCTTCGGTGATTGCTGGACTAGGAGCTCAGAGAAGAAATAGAAAGCTTATCCATGTCTTACATTTGTATTATCTTGCAGAAAGTAATTTTATTTTAGTGATAGTCCGTGCTTTGCAGCATCGCATTCCCACAGCTTACCATGTAAATTGCAAAACAGATCAACCAGAGCGAGGCCAATTTGTACAGAAAATGACTTTTAAAAGCATTCAACTAACTATATTCATATGTCATTATGCTACAGACATACATATTGACCACAAGCACTTTTAAATTTCCAGCTAAAGCAAATTTGTTCGACTAAAGACTATATATCCTTCTGTAATATCAGCAGTGCAGCATTTCTTATTCATAAGGGATCAAGACATAAAGCGTAGGCTCTATTTTTAAGCAGTAATTACGTTAAGTTTGTAGAAAGCAAGTAGGGTAATACATGGTGCTAAATCAAGTTAATGATGAGTAAGAGACTGGGATAACCTGTGAAGCTCAGGAGCCTGTGTGACATGCAGTTCTTATCGCATGTTAGTCCTTTGTTTCCTTGAGCACAGCCCACGTTAGTCTAAAGTCTGAAGTTACCTTATTATTCTTGGACAATGTGGGAAAACAGGCTGATTACATTTATTATCAGGGTATTATTGGGGAAGATGGGTAGTGGGAGGGTCATCTTTTCACTTCCCCCATCCTAACTACATCCAAAGGTACAGAAAGTGACTGAGCAGTTTGCTTTACATCAGCCCTTCGCCAAAAGCTCTATTGACTGTGTTTGTTTCTCTGTGGGGTTTTCGGGCGAGCTTTCAAACGCTGAGGTTTTGTCTGTTCAGTGTCTGCTGACAGCACTGCAAGCTCCATTACATTTTGTTGCGGATCTTTTTGATGGGTGGCCTTTACCGACATTTTTTTTCCTAATTCCTCTGAAGAACAGCATGCTTTTCGTCAAGTGGTTACTGTCTTTCGTCTGAAAGAGCTTTTTTTGGCAGCGGTGGTTCTTTATCTCTCTATATATAGTGCTTGTGAAGTATGTTGGGATCTCTCAGCACGGAAGTGGCAGCGCGGAATATTTTTAGTAGTAAAAGGCAGGCTGTGCTGTAGGACTTTGGTGAGGACGAGCTGGCTGTCAAAATCGCTGCTGGCTCAAACCAAACAATTGCAGTTGCAAAAAACAATTACTGCGAGCGCGCCGTGGTCCCCACGTCTTCTGCTCGTGTAGGCTGGCACCTTCCTCACTCGTCACGGGCTCCTCTCTCTGGACGGGGCCCTGCAAGGTGTCCCCTGGCAAGTGGGGCCCTGGCCTCCTGCTTTAGCGTGACCAGTCTGCGCCCGGGGATGCGAGGCCTCCCTTATTGCCAAGTGTTTCCCTCCCATCTAGGAGGCCAAAGGCTCAGCCCCTCCAGGAGGAGCAGCGGGGATTGCCAGCTCCCCGCAGAGCTGCCTTAAAGGTTAATCTCATTGCAAAGATGAGGGGAGGGAGGTGCGTTAGAGTGCTTCATTGGAAAAATGTCAAAAGCCATTAGCTGCTGGTTGAAATGTATGAAAGGGAGCAGCATTAACTCTGTTCCTCATCTTGGGTAGAGGTGAAGTGAAGCATTTCGCCATTTACCTTGGGGAATTAATGCACAACATTTCTTTAAGGTCAGCTCCTTCATTATAGGAATTCTCTGTAGAAATATGAAGTCACATTTGTTTCTTCTTGCACATATTCCCTCGCTGTCTTAAACATACCGTGTCATCTCATACATGTGGCACGAGCACTTGTCTGTATATATAAATATATATATAGCGTGCTACACAGCTGTGTATTTTGTAAAAGAATAGGTGATGTACCTGTGCAGTAGTTTTTGATGATGTGCTACATATATGCACCTTGTGCAGGGAAGAGCGTGCCTGGCATCCTAACAGCTGCCAACCAAACAGCTCCATAGGATGCATTCATATATCCCGTCCACCTCTACTGGTGTTTTTGTTTTTAAGTAGCCAGGAAATACTTCTTTACTTTCTTTCACTTCCCAAATACATATCCTTAGAAAAAAGGAAGGTTTCCTTTCTGGTTCTGCTTGTACTTTTCTAAATTTGTCTGGCCTTAAAATCCCCAGTACCTCACATTTCTGGTGTAGTAAAAATAAGTTTTATGTGGAAGAAGTTTATCACCCCTTTGGAAAGAGGTGATCCTTAGCTTTTCAAAAGAGATGGGGCTGGCTGTGAGAAGGCCCCGTGCAAGGGATTTCTAAGTTATGACCGTTGTATGTATGTTTTACTTGCTTAATTATAAATTTGTCCCATTCTTGCTCTGAACGTCTAAGCTTCTGTCAACAAGTTCCTTCATTTTTTAAGAGTTAAAAGAAACAGCTTCAAGGCGTATGTTTTCTTGTAACATACATAAATGGATGCCATTTGGAAGATGATATCCAGAAGAAGCTCCCCAGGTTCTGCTTGGGATGGCCTGTGTATCGTGGGGCAGATTAAATTCATGCTCAGACATTTTGCCTCCTGCCTGAGCCTACGCGTGAGTGGCTGCTCTCTGCAGAGCTTGGGAACTGTGTGTGTGTTTGAGTAAGCGCGTGCTGGTGTCCATCCTTTTGCGCTCAGAAAATGCCCTGCGCCTGAGCTTTGGCTTTGGGTACTTTCCTTTTTGCTCAATGCTTTCTCTGTTCTCCATGGCAGGAAACAGGGTTGCAGATGTTACCGGGCTTGTTCTTTCCCAGCTTCTCACCTGTCACGTTACAAGGGCAGCCAGATCTGCTTTTCCCTTCCCTCCGTTCTCACACTGAGCGTGCTCTGCACATGCAGAGCCCTCCCTTTCCTAGCTTGATTTGCCGGCTTTTCCTGCCCCTTTCCTACACGACGGAGGAAGGCACTTCCTGGAGCCGTCTCTACTGGCTTGGCTTGGGTACCTGCACGTGCTCCCATTCCTGTCAAATGAGAGCATGTGATGCAGCGTTTGCGCTGTGGGGAGATGGGCAATAACTGATCCCATGTGGGTGCCAGCTGTCCCCAACAAATCATATGCACAAACGCAGCACTTTTTGGCTCATTCTGGGATCCCAAGTGTCACAAAACCATGGCCTCAAATGCCTGCTATTTCCTAAACAAAGCCACCCAGTTTAGCTCAGCAAAACCTCTTCAAGCAAGCGCGGTGCTTTATAAACAATGTGTCTTGAGAAACAGTAATTACCCCTAATAGCCTGGCACAAATTAGAGCATCTTCAGCATTTTGCAGAGGCTAAATATGACAAGTAAATGCAATGAGTGATGAAACTGGAGAGGAGTGTGTCTAAATTGAGAACGTTTCTCTGTGCCCAGATAGGGTGAGGGGGCTCGTCGGGGTTCCCAGGCTCCAGCTCAGCCCAGCATCTTGCTCTAGGCTCACCTTGGCATATAGAGTGTTCCTCTGCCAAAGCAAAAGGGCCAGTTCACGAGTTTGGAAAGAAGTAGTGCTCCTAACTTGGGTTGGTCTGTATCCGGGTGCTTTACTGGAGCAATCGGAAGTAAGCCAAAGCTCTAAGGAAAGATGTGTACTTTTCTGGCCTTTCTAATATATAATTTTACATCTAAAAGAAAACAAAAGCAACTAGGAAATATATATGGAGAAATCATACCAAAGGATTTTACTGTTGAAAGGTTATTGCAGAAATATAGTATGTGAATGTGCTGAAAAATGTCCACTACTGCAAAGAGGATAAAACCCAGCTAGTGAAATAATTACTGACAATTAGCCAGTCAGCAAAGGGAAAATGTGTTGTAGATAGCATTGCCATTCATAATTATCCACTGCAATCATTACTGACCTCTTTAAAAGGATTTCCTTTGTAAATCCCTCCAGAGAATGGCTCTGAAGAGTTGAGTGTTGGTAGCCCACTTATCTTCCTCCTCTGAGAACGCTATTGTGGAAAACCAAAGGAATTACACTGGTATATCTGCCTGCTCCTTTTTTCTTTCAGTGAAGGTTTAATTCTCTTCCATTAGAAGTGTAACCTCAGTTTAACCTATTTAATAAATATATTGGTCTTTATTTTTCTTGCCTTTTTACCTTGTATATTGTTTACCAACTACCAAGAGCGAGATTAGGTACTTGAATCCATCAGCATATTAGTTTTTTTTTTTTTTTTTGAATGTATATAGGCATGGAATATCAATCTATTCAAAAATCTACGTGCCTTTATGCCTCTTTCCCATTTCTTTCCTTCTGCTGGAAAAAAAAAACCCAGAATATTCAGTTTTTTGGGCCTACTCGGATGCAATCCTGCACGCGCTGTGACTGGGACCTACAGGCACCCAGCTCTCCATCAGTTAGGTGGCTTGTCTCAATGGCTCCACTCTCTTGATGACCGAATTTCCACCCTGGGCACTTCTTTAAGCTCGAATCAAGCCACCAAGTGGAGGGAAGCGCCGCACTCGGTTTCACCCAAGTCCCGTCCCTGCGGAAGCGAGGCCTGCGGCTGGTGCCGTGGCTCTGCGTCCTGCGTGCCGCTCTGCACATCCTGATGCTTCGTTCGGGGCCGGCCCTGGGCTCCCTGCCTCGCTCTCCGTTTTGCCGTGGTGCAAATGCATGCGCAGACACAGTGTCCCTGGTCCTCTGGTGGTTCTTTTCTTTCCTCATTGACCCATGAGATCGCAGAGCGAGTGATTCACCCAGCGTTTCCCGTTAATGTGTTTCAATCTAAGATTTAGTGGCTGGCACTTTTTCATTGCTTTTGCTGTGACCAATAATTAGCGTCATTGTCTCAGGAGCAGAATTTCAGCCTTCACCCAGGGCTCTCAGCAGCGAGGTTGACTTTGGTTAAAAGGCATTTGTACAAGTCTCTGTTCAGTGTGGGCCCGTCTTCATCGCTGAGGGGGAAAATCCAGGAGGCTGCTCGCTGATCTCTGCCGACAGCGAACGCTGCCTTTCACTTGGCAAAATGCTTTGATAGTTCACTGATGTGAAATCCATTTCACTGCCATGAAGCTGGAATAATGCGGCCGAGGCGGAGGGGAGCGGCACAGCCCGTCCCGGATCACTGCTTCAGCCTCCGAGCGCGCGAGCACTTAAGCGTGGCGCAGGCCGGTGCCCCTGAGCCCCATTCCCCTCCAACAATAGCTAAAGGTCTCCTTTATTCCCACTGTTTCCATTTATTGACGCTTGAAACCCCGAGTACTGGCTTGGTACGGTGGCAACTTGTCTGTTATTTTTTGATCAAAAGGCAGTGTAAGCTCATAAGAAAATGCGGGTGGCCCTGAGGGCAATGACAATTTTTTTTCTGTGCTGTTGACTAAATTAGGCTCAGAGAGCAGCCCGAAGGATTGGGGCCAGGCCGGGTGGGTTGCTCACACCTGCGTTGCAGAGGGCTTGTGGATTTGTCTTGGAAAGAGCAAGCTGGGACTGTCTAAAATGAAAACTGGAAACAAGTAAAAATTGTAGTTATGTGGACAGCCGTAAGGCCACTCTTCATACTCACTGCCCAGCCTGCTTTTATTTGCCCACGGCCCTTTGCAGGCAAGGAGATTGCTTTTTCTGCCCTCAACCTGGAAGCTTTCAGCGTCTTTCTACGGGTTACTCATTGATAGAGACTTCTCCAAAAACCAACCCCGTAGTCTGACAGCTGCTTGGTCTCTCAGCGTGCCGAGAGTGGACAGCCTATCACTACCAGACATTTGTTTTGAAAGCTGGGAGCTGTTTCTGTGCTTTTTGTGAAGGGACTCAGTTAGTGGAATTCTTCCAACATAAATAACCTTCCCTGTGTACTGCAAGAAATCTGTTAGGACAACAGCAATGGTAGTACAGACACCTACATGGATCTATTCTCCATGCTTTTTAAGAGAAGAATTGGTGCAGAGAGGGATTATTTTTCGGCTATCATTTTCTCTTCCAGCTAAATGAATATTTTAAAAATAGGTAGGGATTGATCCACACTATACCAGATGTTTTCATTTTTGAAAGTTTTGCAGGGACATATGTTTTAATTACATTCAAGAAAAGCTGTCTTTTTTTGAGAACTAATTTCTCAACATGTGGTGCCAAGCTGTCTAGCAGCTATAGCATGTTCTGTTGAGCCAAAGGCATATTCTTAGTCTGGCTCTGTGCTTATGCATGTTGTCTTAACAGGCAGTTGATGAGACTGTTTTCTTTGCTTGTAGATGAGGTCTTGTCTGAAAACTTTTTGGACTACAAGAATCGTGGCGTCAACGGCTCTCATCGTGGTCAGATTATCTGGAAGATTGATGCCAGCTCTTACTTTGTAGAACGTAAGTATTTTTCCAGTCTTCTATAGCACAATTCAGTCACTCCAGAAAGAGATTCGAACTGTCCAAGTTGCACTCAGGGTACTGTCATGCCCAGCAAATCCTTTAGGGTAGTGCAAGAATATTATCAAAAACTTTGGATGCTTTAGGATTAACTTGAAACTGTTAAGGAGTACTAAACCACAGTTTCTCCCCACACATTCATTTTGTGGATATTGCATTATTTACATTTTTTAAAATACTCCTATAAGCAAATATTAAGGTCATTAACTATTGGGACTATATTGTCAGCAATAAGCTGCATTAAGTATGGTAGTTTTAAAAAGCTGAATTTGGGGACATAATTAACTCCAGTAGGACTCCTCCTGATTCTTAACTGGAAAGAAAATGTTACAGTGGGTCCAGCTTCCTCCAGATTTAGGAGGATTCAAAGACAAAAAGGGTATAGTTCTAATCTTTGTCTGGGTTGCTATAACTACTGGTTGGTGTAATTTGATGTTACTACACCGATTTCAAAGGAGTTTCTCCTTGCAGTTCATATTATGCCCAGGGAATTTGCAGCAATGTGGTGTAACTATTTTCTACCACTCCAGCCTCTTTTTAAGCAATGCGTGCAAATAGTGAATTCTCCCATGGAAAGACCTATGTGCCTATGTATATACTTTAACCCAAGTCAATCCAGACTTGGCTGTCCCACATTCCTGTCCAAAACAAGCATGACCATTCATGTCCTCCTTCTTTCAAAACAGTCACTATGAGCCAGTGTTAATGGAATTTATGACCTCCAATTTCCCCTAAGTAAACATGAGCTCTTCTTTTTGTAACAGAAACAGGGAATTCAAAAACACTGGACGGAGGTCTGTAGCAAAACAGCAAGCTATCTGTAAGAAGAAATGTAAAGCGGAATAAAATGCTAAAATGTCAAATTTTCAATTGTACTGAAGTTTTTGAATGATCTCTAGTCTGTTGGGGAAAATTTAGAGGTGATGTGCAAACAGATAAAAATTGCATGACAAGCAGTATTCATCTCAGATTGTCTGGGTCTGGAATCTTCGATATAACCTAAATTCCAAAGGATTTAAGATACAAATTATATTTGATTAGATTTGCCTCTGATTTTGACCTCGAGCATCTGGCATCAGCGGGAATGCATTCTGCTACATGTGGATGTTATGAGGATATTGAGTCCTAGAAACAAGTTATGACTTTGCAGTATGAAACTGTTCTGTAATTCCTGGTGTTAAATTAAATTGAGAACATTGTTCTAAAGAACTAACAGGAACCGCTGAAATGTCTGGCTTTTTAACCTGTTTCGAGAAGCCCATTGGGGCAATTTGTTTTTTAATATTAAGCACTTTGATTAATTATCCTGATTTTGGAGTAAATATACACTGTGGGATCTAATCAAGAGCAAAAACTCTTGTTTGCAGCTGCTTCTTTGAGCTGCTGTTACCAATCTGTAAGACTGATGATGGTTTCTTCTCTCTGTATAAAAAAGAAAAAAAAAGTGTGGAAGAGGTAGTATCCAGAAGCAGAGTTTTAAGAAGCCTTGTCAGCTCTGTGTACAGATGAAAGGTGGAAGTGGGATTGGGATTGCCAGTTGCTTTCTTGTCCAATCTGTAATGGAAAAGGTGGAGGCAACATGAGTGAGAAGCGTGGCAGCCCCTCTAGGTAGTCCACATCTCAGGGCTCGACTGCGCGGTGAATTGTGGCAGGTCAATAAGCTCGCCAAGCTGCGGTAGCTGCTGCTAACTCCCTGTGTGCACGTTTCTCACTTGCCCTACTGTGAGGCTACTTAGCTTCGCCATCCCTCGCTGATGCTTTAAAGTAAATCCTACTCTGTGGAGTAGTAGCAAATGGGAGTAATTACAGGTTATGCACCAAGAGATGTTTGAGCATTGAAATGAAGCTAAAGCAGTGAAAAAAAAAAGTTGATTTAATTTGTTATGTCTAAACACATATCTGAGGGTACCTCCTCGTTGAAGAGAATCAATGCTTTGTAGTTCATTAAGAGTTATGTTAAAAGCTGCAGCATTGGAAAAAACTCATGCTTTTTTTCTATATAAAGAAACACTGTAAATAACCTTCTTTAGGCTTCAATTTTTTGGACAGAGATTGTACCTTCCTTTATGTTTGCATAGCACATTATGCAAAAACATGTAAGGGAATCAAACAGATGCAATCACACACATCACACACACATCACACAATCACACTCATCTAAAGGATCCATAAGCTTTTTCTTGTCATTCACTACCAAACTTTCCCATTCGTTCATTATTTGAAAAAGTTACTGAGAGAACCTGAGGGCAGAACGAGAGCATATTCAGTCACCAAAGGTTTATCTGACCCAGAACCTTGTCTCCAAAAATCACCAGTAACAGTGACTTGGGGTGACATGTATAAGACACTATATATAAGCATCAATAACCCTCTCATAAGCAATTTTCCATTTCTTTTAATCTGTATCTCAAACACTTCTTGAGCCAGGTAGCCTTTTTATTTACTATTGATTAAGGATTATAGTACATAGAGATTCATCTTTACAAGTGTCTCTTCTCTTTTTCTGGGCATATCATTATACTTCCCTACCTTGCAATTGATTGGATTCTCACTGATTGTACTATTAATTCTATGTAAAATAAGAGTACCTCACTTGCAGCCCTTCATTGATGCTTTTGGTTTTGTTTGTGGATAACGCTGCCTTGATAGCCATTCACCAAATGGAAATTGGTTCCAAAGGGTAAATGTATAAATAGGGTCTCAGTTCTGCTTCGGAAGAGGTTATGTTGCATGCTGCAGTGTTTGGTCCCTCACAGCTATCAGGAGAGAAAGGATAAAGCAGAAATCATAATATGGCAAAATGAAGAATTAATCTTATGTATAAAATGTCACAAGATGCACCCAAGGAAGGCAGATTTCAGTACCTATTACACACACACACACAAACACACAGAAAGGTTGAGGTGGGAGGGGACCTCTAGAAATCATCTAGTCTAACCCCACTGCTCCAGCAGGGACACCCAGAGCACAGGGCACAGGGTGGCATCCAGGCAGGTTTGGAAGATCTTAACTTTCAAAAATAAAAAATACAACAGTATTGGATTTTCTTTCCCCCTAGAACAATTGCTTCCGAGATATTTGTTCACGTTACTTCTCATTTTTCCAGTAAGTTTACTGGAGTCAAGCTGTTGTAAGATCAGTGTTTGCTGCAGAATACTACTGAAAAATTTTCTACTCCAAGAAATCACCGTAATAACAGTTAACTATCTGGGGAGGAAGGTTAGCTTTTTAATTGGTTGGCTATCTGACAGATCCTTTTAAAGGGAAAATTCCTCCCTACTGGACTTTCAAGCATTACAGTGTGTTCATCTCCTTTTTAAAAAGGGGAATGAGTAGTTTTTTCCCATTTCCAAACAGAGCAAATCTTCCGTAATACAGACTAACGACCAAGAAATACAGGCTTTTGCATAACCCTATGATCTAATCCAATCAACAAATTCTTGAAATTTATAAAGGTTAAACATTTTTTGAGGTATTATTGTTTTAGGTAAAATATGGCTGTGGTGACCATTGAGGTCCTCCTATCCAGCCTCAAAGTTGAGAATTGTTTCTTTTGCCCACGAGATACTTGTGTATTACATGCAAGGAAATTACCCTTTCCCTGTTAGCAGCCAGCCACTCCATTCCACTCCTTGGAATAGGAGTAATAAAGGCAAAAATTGCTGAAGGTTCCTCATGGTGGTAGATGATCACAGCAGAAAGCTGCTAACACTTATTAATGATGATTACTGACAAAAGGAAACATCAACTTGGAGGACCTCACAGGACTGAAATAGTACCCATCTAGTCACTATGGGCACCAGACACTATAGCAATGTTGGGAGTGATCTGTAGAAGTGTCAGGAGTGGAAGGTGCAAAGAAAAGTATGGGGAGAAATTGAAAACATTTTTCATATGAACAAAAAATGATCGTGCTTTTATGAAATTGAAATTTTGTGATTTCAGATGCTTTTCTGCCAGTATTATCAGGGCATTGCCCAGTCTAAGTCATTAATGACTTTTTTTTCACAGCTATTTAAAATTAGAGTAAATTAAGAAATGGTTGTTGTGCACTGCAAACCAGCTTACTCTTTTTGGTACAGGCCTCTACATTTTGTGTATTTGGATGAAACACATGATGCTTTTGAACTTGCTGATAGTCAGGATTAATACAGCCTAGACAGCCCTGGTACTTGTCCAAACAGAAAGACAATTTCTAAGTATATAGCCCTACAGCATTATCAGATAACGTGGCCATATAAAGTTCATGTTTGTTTTACAGGCTTCTATTTATTCACCTTGAAAAAGATTAATATCTTTCCCAGAGAGGCATATGCCTTTCTACTTTGCATATCACAAACTTGCAATACAGTGTTGCCAGACAGATATGTAATTGATGTGAGCCGTGGAGGGAATTGCTTCCAAATTGCAGCATGAATGCAGGTAGAACAGAACTCACCTCCTATTAATGCTCAGCATGTAAAAAGCCTTAGCAGCTGCAGAGGCAGTGGCACACAGTGGCCAGTTTTGCACTTCTGCAGAAGTCTTGCAATTTGGCTTTTATGGTAGCCAGTGATAAACAGTTAACATGCACTGTAAACATGAAATGGCTGGAATTTGGGGTAGGAAGGAGGTTGCATGCCACAAGGGATGCGTTCTTTGTGTGGAAGCTTGGAGAGCACTGCAGCAAAAGAGCCAGCCTCTGCTGGGTTTTCCAGGAAAGTAAACATGCTCTGCTTCATTGGAATTTCTGGCACAGGTTTTCGGCTTATGCAGCAATACGGAGAGAGTGCAGTAGACCATTTCACTGGGCTGTGATGCAGCACCTTCCTAATAAGCACACTATCAGCCAGCATCTCCCCCAAGAGATAGGAAAAGCGTTTGCACCATTCAAAATTACACTGAAGGCAGATAAATACTTAAAACCTCTCAATCCACCAGACATCCTGTAGATCCTACTGTGTGACCACTAAAAATCACAGAATTGCAGAAGTGTTGAGGTGGGAAGGGGCCTCTAGAGCTCATCTAGTCCAACCCCCCTGCTCCAGCCACAGCACGGGGCACAGGGTGCCATCCAGGCGGGTTTGGAAGATCTCCAGAGAAGGAGACTCCACAACCTCAACCAGCCTGTGCCAGGGCTCTGTCACCTCACAGGAAAGAAGCTCTTCCTCACACAGAGATGGAACTGCCTGTGTTTTAATTTGTACCCATAAAAAAACCTATAAGAAAACCTTTTATAAGAGTAACCAGTCATCTGTATAGCAGTCTCACATGGAAGCTTACGAGCTGAGCATGCAGTGGTTTTGTTTAAGTTTGTTCCTATTGTTGCTGCTGCATTTTTTATTAATAGCAAGGGCATGTGACAGGCCTTGCAAATAGCAGAAATAATAGCAATCCATTCCTGCTGACCTGGAGGACTAGCAGGGAAGGTACGATAAAGAAATCATGCAACTGAACGAGTCAGTGCACTTGTTGGACAGACTGGTAGCAAATGAACAATATGGGTAATATATGCCATGTATGAGCAGTAATGCCTCAATGGGGAGCTCCCTCTAGAAAACACATCCTTTGCATTACTAAGCTGGCTTAAAGGCAGTCTTCAAAGGGCAGATATTCAATGGATTTTGTAGTCTCCAAGGTTTCTTAATAAATGAGATGGGGTCATATTTGCAAAATCTTTAATGAAGATGGAGTCCCTGCGAATTTTTCCTTTTTCTGGGCAGGTAAGTGATGTCTTTTTTCTCTATCACAGGTAATTGATAGGGACCTGTGCACGGAAGGGCATGTATCCTGTCAGTGTTTTTTGCACATCTTTAGGAAGATGTTTTGAGGTTCCCGCTCTTCTCCTTGCACATGTGCCACTTTTGTTGGTACTCTTTGGTTATTTTCTTCCCCACATGCACACTTGACACCTCTAAATTGTTCCTCCATTCTCAGCCTGTGGGTCCTTGACAAGTGTGATACTCACCCTGGAACGAGGCTTGCCTTTGGAAGGGCAAACCCCTGTGGGGCGGCGTGCAGGCAGCTGCCAGCTCCCCGCTGTTGTGGCCCAGGGCATCGCAAGCCGTTTCCTGGCTGCCCGCGCTCACGCACTGTGGTAGCTTAGCTGTGAGACCTGTCTGCAGATCAGGCTTCTCTCCTCCCCTCCTCTCCCTTTCCACAGCTTGTTTTTACGCTTGGACATGTTTTGTTGGCACTGTGGACATCGCTCCTTGATGTTGGTGTGCTCCTCCACACGTGCGTGAGAGGCAGCACGTGTGGAGGCTGGGCCTGGCTGGCCCTCCTCTCTGCTCTCTGCTCCTCGATTTTCATAGTGCTAAGTTATTACATCTCTGTTTGGGCAAAGCTCAGGTTGAAGTGAAACCTCTGCCTCAATTCGGCAGTAGGAATTTCAAGCTCCTCTTTCAAGATGAACTGAGAAGCTTGAAAAGAGAAATGATGCCTGATCATAGGCAGGCCAAAGTCAGAGCAAAGCTTTCTTCCCTAAGCCTGAGTTCCCAGTTGCAGGGACCACAGCCTAATGTGTCAGACATGTAACCCTGAGCAAGCACGGCTGATATATCAGAGCATCCAAGACTGAGCATCTCTTAAATCCTGAGCCAATGATCAGGTACTTACAGTAGGATTTAACCAAAAGTTCAGATTTAATCTGAACTTTGGGCTGTCTGAGTGCATCATGGTTTGACCCACAGGTCTCTTCTTGTTTGCTACTTTTCCAAGAGCAGAGCTCAGTGCCGTAGCCTGTGACAGCTGATGGGTCATGTAATGTGGAAGCAGGAGCTGGGCTCCCTGCCCCTCTTGATGTCTCTACTAGGGAGCAAAGAAAAAAAGGTTGAAATAATTTGTAAGGATATGTTGTCTCTGAGTGCAGATTTGATTTTGCTGACATGCCTTAATGACACTTCAACAATGTAGTGAACTAGGATTTTTGGTTTTTTGATTTAGTCATGTATAGTAGTTCAAATGAGGAGCAATTCCTCATTCTTTTCTACGTTTCTGACCTAAAGAGCTAAGGCCTGTTTTTCAAAGGTGCTATATTGGATAGATAAGTTTCAGAGCTGTGCCTCAAAGTCAAAGCACAAGGTAGATTAAAAGGCAGTAGGTGGAAAGAGGTGCAGAGTGGAACTTGGCCAGTACACTGGTACAACTGGAAACAGGACTCCAGTTTCAAGACCGCTGCTCTTGTCTCATCTGTTATTTTAGGCAGTCTTTAGTGTGCTTGTAGGCGGCCCTGTCAGGGATGACTTAGAAGTTGTACCTTGCAAACCACAGCTCCCGGTGCAGGATCCATTCCTTTGCCATCTGTTCTTTAGGGAGAAAGCTTCTGAGAGCACCGGTTCTGGAAAGAGGAGGGGATCTGCATGGGGCTGCGCTGCCTTCATCCAAGTTGGGCAAGCCTGCACACCTCAGGAAAAGTCATGTTGAGCGAACTGGCATTTTACTTTTCCTTTCCATTCCATCTTTTGTTTTTAAGCCAGCTGTGGACATCTTGAATTTGCTTCTTTTCCTTCCCCAGTATCAGGAGGTCAAGGAAGAGCTTCCCTCCCACTTCAGCAACACAGCTGGCTCTTGCCTGGCTGGTTTCCTGCGTAGGAGAGCAAAGCTTTGTCAAGTCTCATGCGCTGAACGCAAGGCTGATGCAGTTGCTCCCCTGCAGCCAGGTTGTGCATCACCCCGTGCTGCCGCTCGCCCCGTGCTCGGGATGCACAGGCCGAAGTTTCAGCTATCGGCTGCTCCCGGCGCATTGTGGCCTGGGGGAGGAGGGGTGCAGCCTGGAGAGGACATCCCCCAGCAGCAGGTAGTGCCTGGGGCACCCAGTGTTGCCTCCTGTTGTCAGATGCAACATTACGAGATTTCATACCTTGGGAAAGATAGGAAATTGAGCCTAAGGGGAGAAGAAGCATAGCCCTTTCTAGCTATCTCTCCTTCATTTATCACATTTTTTTTCTTCATGCTCCCTCTCTTTTTTAATGTTCAGATCTGCCAGTTCCTAGCTTGATATAGGGAGATTTAGGAGAACACCGAGAAAATTGTGACTGTTGGAAGGAACAGGTCTTTGGGGCTCATTTATCATAAGGGAAGGGAAAAATTGACAGAAGGTTCAAATACTTTTTTTCTAGTCAGGAACTCTCCTTGTCTCATTGAAGAGACAAGGAGAAGAATTTAAGGCTGTGGGACTGTAGTAAGAAGAATTTAAGGCTGTGGGACTGTGCCATACCCCAGTGTGTGTTTATTTTTGTTCTTTATGGCTCTAAGTGCAAGTGTCCAAGTGCAAAAATGCTAGATCACATACATGTTTGTTTTGCTTTCTAAATCATATCAGCGATATCCTCAGACCTGTTGTACTTGGTTCAGAAAGAGAACTCTCTTGTGCCTCTAACACATTTTCTGCTTTGGCTTTGGTATCATTCAGGGGTGCACCTGAGAAAATGAAGTGACGTTCTTGAAATCTAATAGTATGGCTAATAACTACATTTTTATCATCTAACCTAGTATTTGAAAACTGCATTAATAAATGTCTATTGTTTTACCTCTTTGAACTGTTGAATACCAGTATTTTGTACAACGGATGCTGAAGTCATGTACTAGTTTGTTTTAGTGGATCCATATAACTCAGATAATGCTGTTTGTAATGTCAGCTCTGGTTCACAAATCAGTTATTCTTTGTCACTGTGAAATACGGCTGGAAAGACTCTTTGGGACTGTGCTGTCTAGGGATTTGGTGGAACTGCTCTAGGAGATGGGACCCGTGTCTTTGTTCGGTTATGTAGGGTACCTGTATTCTGCCTTAGGATACTGCAGTATCTTTGATATGCAACAGGCACAAGGTGCCCGGGTGCAGATTTTGACCCCAGTGACTTTATCTTTTTAGCAAAATGGAAGATGAGCTTTGTAGAGAAGAAAAGTGCAATGGAAATGGGAAGCAGCTGTGCCTGGAGGGATATCAGCACACACATTAAAAAAAAAAAGTGATACTTAAGACAACCAAAAGCCTTTTTTCAGCTGTTTTCTTATTAGTCAAATAAAAATAAGGCTATATTCAGGTTTTTTAATAGTAAGCATATAAGTTCAGCTCACAGATGGAAAAATAATTGAGGACATGAGGAGATTCCCTTGGCAGTGTGAGATCGAACGTCTGTTTCTTTTAGATCTGTCCATGCACATGGGTTTCAGAGCAAAGGGTAAATCCCATCAAGGACTTGCCTGAGTCCCTGCTGTAATGATCAAGCCCATAAATTGTTTCAAGGTCCTACAAAATAGATCAGGATCAATAATTTACCATTTCTAATTTTGGTGAGTTTTGTAGGTTTTTTGTTGAGGGAGTGGGGGGGTTGATTTTTTTTTTTTTTTTTTTGTAATCCTGTTAAAAATGCTATCAAAGTAATAGATCAAAGCAGACTGTGGAGGCCATGCATTAAGCACAACATTTTGCTTGCTTTGTGGAGGCTATAAATTTGCTTCTCATCTACTTCAAGGTTCTTTTACACCTCTCTACAGTAGTAAACCACCTTAAGGGCTCTTTCAAAAAATCCAATGTGACATAGGAAAATCTCAGTATAAATGGTGATAAATCCCTTCACTTAGTAAAGAAACTTGGCTGTAGCCCTGCTAAGTCATTGTTTGGTCTTGGCCAGACATCGTCTCTTGTGTCTTGTAGTGGTTATAGCAACTCGTCTCACTTGTGAAAAAGTGGATGTAGGGAGCCTTTTGATGGCTTTCCTTGCTAGCCAGCTAGTTAATCTAGTCCTGTTACCTTCTTTCTCCTGGCCTAGAGTTTCCTGCTGTAGGACTCCCAGATGTCAAAACCACCTTTTATATCCAGCATAGACTCACTTAGGGAGCGAGAGGTCAGCAGGACTGAATTACCTCCCCGTGGGTTCCAACACCTTTGCACAGCAGGGTCATCTTTCTGGAGGTCTTTAGTGTTGGTAACAAGATCCTGAGAGCCTCAGGAGGAGAGTGTATGTGAATTTCAAGCTGTTCTCCAACCCTCTCAGTACTCTAGATATTCACCCTTCCTCATTAGGATGATGATTTGTGACTTCCTCTAATATCTCAATGTTGATGGCTTCTTGTAAAAGAAAAATCTTGAAGCAGATACTTTTACCATAATTGTTTCTTAATTAAATCTTCGTAATGGTGCTTCTCTCTGTCCTTCCCCTTCCATTAAATTATCAATGCTGATTTCCTTATGTGCTCTCTCTTTACACAATGTATGTTTTTAAGTCTCCTTTACGGTAAGCAGCTGCCTCAGTGAGACCTCTCAGAGTCGACAGCAGCGTTTAGCCCAAACTCTTCCTCCTCCCCAGGTTGCAGGGCCTGCACTTCAGTGGAAAGCAGAGGTGTAGGGAGGGGACGAGTTTCTTCCTTAGGGGAGATGTCAGGCCTCACTTTGAGCTTTAGCTGGCCTCGTTTCTTCTTTCCCCTACAAGGGCCGCTTGTAAGGCACCTTCACAAGTTTAGACTGCATGTGCTGATCATGTTGCTTCCACCTGCTGGCCCCTTTCCACCCCAAGAACGGCAAGGACGGAAGCACTGCCTGACCAGGCGGCGTGGAAGGGAGGTCTAAAGATCCCAAGGATGGATGGGCTCTCTGAGCAACCCGTTCCAGTGTTTCACTACCCTCATAGTGGTTTTTTCATAAAACAATGATGGTAATAGTAATGGCTTTGAAGTATAAATGAGACTCAGGCATCAAATATGAAAGTGGAACAAGTCTAACTTCATTTTTAACTAGTATCTGGCCCAAGTGTCTTTTTACTTCCTCTTGCCCTATTCCTTTTGCATGTCTGGAGGCTTTGCAAGTCCGCCACTATGATTACCATTTACTGGAAAATTCAAAAAGGAAACATCATGAAAATAATTTTTTTAAAGTATCAGGGGAAAAACATCATCCTGTAAATAGAACATACAGGAATAGAGTTTAAAAAAGAAATAATTTGCATTGTAAGAAGCAAGCAGGATGTCAGCTATAAAATAAATTGCTGTTTTGCGACAAGCATGAGGCGTATCTTGGTGTAGAAATATTATTAGCAATGTATGTGAATCAGAATTCAAGGGATGAATGCTTAGCTTGCCAGCATATTCCCTTGGAGTAGGACTTGTTTTTGGAGAAGCGTGAAACAAGGAGAGCAGAGTGTGCAAACACTAAGTGGCAAAGCACTCGGGGTAGATGTATAATCTTTTGGCAGAAGAGAAGCACCAGGGATTTTTTGCAGGCAGTACCCTTGGTTCCCAAGGGTCCCTCTAAACTCAGCAGTCAGGGTGTTATCTAGTAGAGACTTTAGAGACCTAAAGCACCTGACAGCAGTTCTGCTTCTCTTTCTCTCTTGCCCTTAAAGTCAGTTTGCAGCTGAGAACACACCCATCTGTTTCAGGGGCTCTCAGAGATTTCAGAGTCTGTGAGTGTCTTCTTACTACCTTGCTGTTTGCCAGAGCTCCCGCAGTGAAACTGCCTTCTAACCTGGCAGCCTTGGATCACCCCAGAGAACCCACGCAAGCTAGTGGCAGATAAAAGCCCCTAGGTTGTCGAGCACCACTTGAACAACAGATTCATCATCCCCCAAAATTGATATGCCAACAACTTCCTATTAGATTAGTATTACATTTTTCTGTCTGCTAAATTGTTACATATGGATATTTTATGGATAAAAGAATGTATTTCGTTAAAAGAGAATACATGTGCACTATTGGGATTTTGCCTTGCAACAGGGAGCTCCTGTAGCTACTGTAGCTACTCCAACATACTAGTGAGCATTTATTTCTGATTTCCTGGCATCTACAGTGTGTTTTAGCCTGCAGAGCTCCTGGAGGTGCACTTTTTCCTGTTGCTTTTGCTAGAGGTGTTTCCCCAGAGCAGAGCCTGTCTGTAGCCTATGATGGAGTGAGGAGGCCCTGGTCACATATAAAACACTGACTACTTTTATTTTCTGCTTTATCACTGTGGCATCCCATGGCTGTGCTGGGGAGATGAAACTATTTTCTTCCTTAACCTATGGGATTCCTTAAGTTAGCACATTTCTGGATTCAGGCTTTAAGCTATTTACCTGTTTACAGGATATCTTGGCAAATTTTATTAGGTTTTTATATACGCAATAGATCTACGTTTCCCATTTCTGTTTGTGAAATGCAGGAACTGCGCCTGGCATGGCATGAAAATGAGAAAGAGACTGGAGTGCACGTATAGTTTGATGTTATCTCTTCATTTCCTCTTTTCCGCATGTTCCTCCTTAGATTTAGGTGAATCCATCGCATACCTTTTTTGTGTTAAGGTGGAAATGTAAAAGAAGAGCCATGTAAAGAGGCAATTAAAGGGGCAACTGCAGCAGAATCATCGGTGGTGAGTAAAGATATTGCTACCTCTCAGCTGTCCGTGTTGGCTCTCTGCCAGACATACTATTCCCTCACCAACCCAATTTTAGAGCAGTCATTTGACTACTGGCCTTGTTAGCGGTCGCTGTTGTCCCAGCAGCTTAGATCATCTTTGGATGCTCTTCCGAAGAGCCTCCGCCTGTCACCAGGCAAGCTGATGTAAGTCAACACGGGGGCCAAATGAGCTCACGGTGTCCGGGGTGCAGCTGTGTGGCGTTCACATGTGCAACCCAGCTCGCCCAGCAGCTCTGCCTGCTGCTGCTGTCCATAGCCTTCCAGCGCCGAGGCCGTTTTCGGGGGCTTGGGCTGCTTTTTCATGTGACCTTCACTCTGACTTGAGGGAAAGAAAATCAGACTTTCCAGGGGAAAACTCATTTACAGCAGAGCTGGCTTCCCTTGCTGAAGAGTTGTGGCAATCAAGCAGAACCACCGCCTTCCCTGTGATTTCCACCGTGCAAATTCGTAGGCATTCGTAGTCCAAGTTAATTCAAACCAGAAGCTTAATTTAAAGCTTATCCAGCAAACCGTGATGAGCTTTTAGCTTTGGCTGCAAAGCATGGTGGCTCTTCAAGAAGCTTGATTAAAGTCTCATTACGGCTTGTAACAGCTCCCTTGTACTCGAACAGTAGTAGAGTGGAGCTCTTATAACTTCTCTCTGCTGGCAGCTGTGCCTGGGGAAGGCAGGACGCTTTGGCCAGTGCTGATTGCAGCAGGGACTGTGGTTGTTGAGGGACTGGGGCTGCCAGGTGTTCTCTGGAACATCTGCTAACCTCTAGTTGCAGCAAAACCCCATAGCAATACTCAAAGCAGGCAGCTATGTGGCACTGCATAAGGGTGATAATTTACACTCACGTATTTCTCAGCGAGGTTTGAGCTGTTTTGCATGATGTTACAACTGGTGCAGGCATAAATCAGATGAGAGGAAGCCCTTGTCCTTGTTGAGCAGCTCTGTGGGCAGTGTGATCTCAACTCCGGCAGGATTTGGAGACTGCAGTCGTGCACCTGCTGCAGTCATGAGAATCTGGCCAGTCATTGAAACAGGATCAGGATTTCACCCCCAAGTGTCACCATTTGCCATGTTTTAGAATTATTAACTCTCTCTCATGTATATATTCCTAGAAAAGCATGAAGATTTGATAAAAATTGCCTTTCTCTCTTTGCACTTCTGCAACAGGAAAAAAGCAGCTAAATAAATTGCTCCTGGGATTAAGTTTTCTACGGTAGTTTAAAACTAGTACATGGGTTTCACAGAGCTGTGAAACCGTGACAACTGGGTTAATAGCGAACCCCCTAAAACAGCCTTGACAGCAGCCCTGCTAGCAGGCACCTCTGTAATTACTGCTTCTCTACAAAGTGTGCCGAGCTTCTGCGGTGGATTAAAATTCCCATATTGCACTTTCTTCTATTAAAAAATGACTCAGTGGAAACCTTTTAAATGTATAATATGCACAAAGATGAAGCTTCTGCCTCTGAACTTTTGGGTTTGTGCAGTTGGGATAATAGAATCTAGTCTTGCTTTAGCAGATCTATTTCTTTTTGTAAGTTTTATAAATTTGTTGCATTTTAGATGCAATAAAATGATGAATAGTATCTCTGTGACATGCGTGAATAATTTGGCTAGCCTAAGCGTATTACGTGCTGTGGAGAATAAATCCAATTGCTAATGTATTTAGCAGATCTTTTTTTTACTTAGATATTTTCAAACAGAAATAGTGTAGCAGCTTTAGAAACACTTTTGAAGAAGGGCGGCAGGATTGAGTGATGTGTGGGTGTGAAAGGAAGGGTTTACAGCTCAGAAGACTATTTCTATTGCAAGAAAAATAAGAGGTGTGTGTGGTCTCAGTCCATTGAAATCCACAGGTGCTCTTCTGTTAGTTTTAACTAGATATGGATCAGTCAGGCTCTGGATAGGTAATGAGGAACAGATCCCAGAAGATATTTTAGAAAAACAAAGTATGAAATTTGTAAGCAGTTTTTATTGTGCTGTGGGCTAAAAATTACTTTGTCCTTCAAAACACTTTCATTTTACAAGACATAATTTGTCAATGCTGACATAAAAATTCTTCCACGTTGGTATCTAACTCAAAGCAGCATCTGCCACCTCCCTGAGGTCTCTGCACTGACATTACAGTAGGTGCCTTCTACAAGCCAGCAAGAAGGTGAATCCTGGCGATGCATTTACCTCTCCTTGAGTCCTGGTGGGGCATGCAGCAGCGGGATGCCCATGACAGTGTCATACAAGTGGACAATACATATATTTGCTTTTGCTTTCGCTGATAGACCAACTTGACTCAATAAAAATATGTCTCTTAAGCTGGCCTTCTGCTACAGGATAAATTTGACCTCCGTGTATCCTGCCAGGCCATTTGAGACGTCAGATCTGGAATGTGCACATGTTGGTAAAGGATGCTGGGTATCTTGTGTATATTAGCGGTTATCCATCCATTAGTTTATGTGAGGTGATGGCCAGGTCACAGCAGACAATTTAAGGATTTTTTTTTCAGGCTAAAAAATCCCAGAAGAAATAGAGGGAAAAGGCCTACAAATCAATCTGTTTCAAACCTGTCCTGGATTTCACTATCGCTGCTTTTAAAATCAAAAATATCAAATTAGTAGGGCAACTAATTCTGCTTCTGTGCTCTCAAAAGTTCATTTATGGTTTGTTTCTTTTGCCCTTTCTTTTTCCATTCTTAATCCTGTATTGAAAATGACAGATTTTCTGGTGACAGGCAATAAGAAAAATACTCAAAAAATCATTTCTGGTGGTATTTTTTTAGATTCTTTTTGGCCTGATAAAGTGAACTAAAAAAAAAAAAAGGTCCTATAAGTACTTGGGCAAAATCACGCTCTGGGCGGTGTGTTTGGTGCTTGGAGCATCCAAGGTGACGCGTTGCGGCGATCGCGTGAGCGGTGCAGGGCGCTGCTGAGCAGCTGCACCAGCGGCGTGGGCCTCCCTGCACTGCTCTAGGCACTTGGTGAAACCCAGTGCTGAAGATCTAAAAAAAAGCCCCGTGTCTGTTGAATGTATTTGCCATGCATTATATAGTGAGGATGGATGAAGTTTGGCTGTGTGCTGGTTATTGGCATCATTGCATTGACTGTAGACTACCATTTACATTCCCAGAGAGCTGCCCTCCGTAGTGGCGGTCGGTTCCATCCCAGCGCGCTCCAAGCGCTGGCTCGAGGCAGCTACAGCCAACCGGTTGGACCAGTAGCTTTCAGTCTTGCTTTCCTGACAGCGGCATTCATAATATCAGGGGTGACAAGGCTGTAGTCGACGAACTGCTAAAGCATAAAACTGCCTGAGATTGAAGGGGAAATAGGTGCAGGGATATCTAAACAAACAAATGCCTTACAAAGTTCTGGAATGTCCATTTCAATTTTTGTGTGCCCTAATTGATTTTGGCCTAAGTAACAGTAGCCTTAAATCCTGTGATAACCTGCTCAGTCCAATCCCTCTAAGTCAACACAGAAGACAGAATCACCAAATGCCAACCTATACCTCCTGGGATGTTAACTGGTGCTGGCTTAAGACGCTGTTCCCAGGTGCTATTTCATTTTATTGGGATTGACTCTGAATGAATGTAACTGTGAGCATTGCGCTATGAGAGTAGTTTTCTTCCATGACACAAGAAGAGCCCCATTTTTACTAAACCTAATCTACAGAAGGACCACCAGACCTTGTCATCTCCTTCTCTCCTTCAACTTGGGTTAAAGGAAATACTGTTCTCCTACACCTGATAGAGGAAGTGAGTCAGAAAAGAGTGAAACTACTTTTACTTTTTTAGCCTGCAGTAAGAGCCACAGCCCTTTGCTTCTCAGTGTTGTTGCATATAGGCTAGCAGAAGGTGAGAGTTGCTTGTCTGTGGCTGTAGGAGGCCATCGCAGGGATGTGAATGCTGAAGCCAGAATTTTTGTGCATGTAACAGGCTAATTTGGGGAAAAATATATGTCGTAGATATTTAACCATGAATTAGCAGTCATACATGTTACAAACGACCAGGTGATTCAAAGGGAGTTTCTTCCAGTCATCCTTTCTGTGCTAATTCCTCTTTTTACATGCCCTTTACCACTGCTGTTGATTTTGCCTAGCTTATCTGCAGACTTATATCTGGAAAGCAGTATTTTAAAAATAGCCTAGGTTATCTGCGGGCTGCACTGTGCAGTTATCCCGGTGCGCATGGACACCTAACAGCAGTGGGATCTTGCTCAAGCTATTTGATGGTTTGCACTGGGCTTTTCTTTTCGCAGGGCGGTAAATTCTATTGAATTTACTGGGCAGGAGGAATTGAGAGTGCTCAGGTTTGAGACCTGAACCTTTGCTTTAAAAGAAACCACCTGATGATTCCCGTCCACAAGCTCTTTGCGCGACTGCCGCAGTTTCAGCTCGGGAGGGCTGGAGCAAGTTGGGAGGTGCTGCAGTGAGGACAGCAGCTCTGGGCCTTGCACGTGTCGGCGCCGGCGGAGCGCAGTACCTGACCTTGCAGTACCTTGATAAGGGTGCTTGTGATTCTTTCTCCCGTTGGTTCTTTAAACATAATATATCTGTTTCTTATTATTCCAGTTTGTGCCATAAGATGTTCATTTTTGCAAACTATAAGGTCATATGGATTTTCAGTGATTTACATAAATGCAGCATTCAGTTCATAGTAATTTCTCCCCACAATTCCATACGTTTATTGCACTTAAAACCAAAGCACGCTCAATGTTAGATTCACTGGTCATTTTATGATTGGGATATCTTATCTTTTGTCTTTAACCTGTGGGTTATCTATTCTTTTGGAGCTAGTAGGTGACTTGGAAATTGCTGGTTTTCTGAAATGGCATTTTATACAAGATGAGAACAATTTTCTTCCCTAATTATTACACTGCAAATAAATGGTGAACAGAAGTATTTAAAAAAAAAAAAAAAGTAGTAACATCAGGAGATTGCAGAGAGAGATAAGGTGAGAAATAATACTACTTTTCCTTGCATAATACTTTTTCCATAGCAGCTCTTTGATCTTTTTCTTTGTGATAGCTTGTCCTCTAAGTCAGATAAATTCCTGTCGAAACTGGCTGTAGGGACCAGAGCAGCAGCAACTAATCACAGTGGCCTCCAAGCGAGCCGCGTTTCCAGGCTGGGTCAGCAGCCGTCTCTGCCAGACTGTAAGTAGCCATTCACTGTCATGGGACTCAACCACATGCAGCAAGGTACCTGCTTTCTGCCTCTGTGATCAAAATTGTAAAGGGAACCACATCAATCAGAGTGTGTGTCTTGTAGAAGGTTATTTAGGGACAAATAGCAGGAGAGCAGCAGTGTTTGGGTCCCTCACTGACTTTGTGAAAAGACAGCAGAGAGGCTCAGTACTGAGTTCCAGCATTTCCTGAGGGTTTGAATCCAACTCTAGTCAAAAGAGAAGTCTGATTAATGGTTCCTTCTAAAATATATCAAATCTCTAATTAGTAGCTTCAAGGCGTTCATAGTGTTCTTCAGAAAACATCAGATTTTCTTTTTTAAATCCAAACCTGAGGCTCCAGTGTTAATGCTGACCATGCGTCTCTATGTTGATTCCTCCCGAGTCCTCCATAGTTTCCCTCATGAGATGTTCTTTCACTTTGACATCTTGCAGAGAACACGATGCCACCCCAGTAGGCAGAAATTTCCATTAATTCCTTCCCTATAATGGAGTTGCACATGACGTCTTGTAGGACCACACTGCCTGTTTCTGTCACTAAAGGCAGTCTGCTTAACCTCGGGAGCAATAGACAGACACTGGCATTAGTTAGATGCAAATATACAAAAAATATATAGAGAGAGTACAGCAACATGTTAAGCAGTGGTGATTCTGTAAGTCACAGTTGGATAGGAGGTGAACTGCGATTGGGATAGCGACCAGCTAGGGAGGCTGATTGGAGCGTGTGAAGCAGGAGTGCCAAGGGCTTTTCTCTTGGAGATGTTTAGCACACTGGCTATCGGCATCCGAGATCCTTTGACCTGGGAGACCGTGCAGGCCCAGAGAAAAGCAAGAGCTGCAAAGGGGCTGTGTTTTAGTAGACAACTCTGGGGTCTCCAGTGTGTCCCATGGGAACTCGGGCTTTGTGTTTGTTCTTCCCTTTAGCAGTCCTCAATGGAAAAGGTAACAGTGGAAAAAGTAAATCTGGCTAAACCCGCATCTGCCATGCACGTTGCTTGGTGAGTGCATCAACAGTGAACTGGGAAGAAATTTTAGCATCGCTGTTTGAGAGGGGTAGGGCCAACCTGTTAGCCCTTACGCCCGGAGGCAGCGCTGTGTTGGCAAAGACCACTGCACTGCAGGGGTGTCCCCGGCCTGCGGTGCAGCTCGGCAGCCTTGGCGCCATCTCCTCCAGTGCCTGCGGGCTCCCAGCATCACCCCCCTGTTCCCAAGCAGAGGTCTTGCAAGACTGAAGAAGAGGGGAGGAACATACCTTGGAAGCAGAGCCGACAGGCAGTTTTATTCAGAGACAGTTCTGAGTGGGCAGGCCCAGTAAATTATAATCGTGATAGTTGCCTCTGTGTTCACGGGGTACATAACATACTGCCCGTTGTCTAGAGGAGTATCATAAGGCTCTTCTTCTTCTGTGTGTGTGTGGCCAGTGACAGAGGCCTACTGAGAACTACTGCGCGTTCTTAATATAATCTAAAGTAGCGTTTTGCTGTTGTCTTTTGCTTGTATTAGGGTGTTTGTACAATGACAGTGCTGAACAGTCTTTGTTGTATGGTAACACAATGTGTAATTCTCTTAATCATCTCAAATTGCTTTTAAATGTAATGGTTAGAAAGAGCAGCAACAAACAATAATCTTCTACTGTAGTGGGTAACTGGAAGAATTTGAGCACTAAGAGGCTGCTTCTGTGAGCATTTTGAATTCTCATTCGGCCATCTTCTCAAATTGACCATTTCTTGCCTCGTTGTCATGGAAATATTAGGCTAAAAATATCTGGAGATGCACAGTGGAGATGGGAGTGTGTGCATACTGATCCTGAAGCGTGACAAGTGCATTGAAAAAGAAAAGCAGCCCCTGTTACCATGCCATGAGAAGCAGTGCTCAGCTCCTGAGACTGGCTTGTGCGTCCAAGTACAAAGGGTTGTTATTTAGGTAAGAGTTGCACCTTACTGCCCGAGGATTTAATTGCAAGACTGTGTTTGTGGAAAGAGAGCTGCGTGGCAAGAGCTTTACTGACTGTGGGGAGCTCCCAGTTCGGGATACACTGTGAGTTTTAATATTGTATACTGTGGTTGCTAAACGCAAGGTGTTCTTGTTGTTGTAAAGCATCTTTGTAGCAAGCAGAGAGAGCTTGGCACCTTAAAACCTGAAAAGAATAGCCTGTGACCTGGAGAGTTTGCAGAGGAAGCACAGAATGGATGGGACATGCAGGAGGAGCTGGAGGAAAGCTGAAGTCCGCAGGTGCTCCGTTCTGGCACAGATGCCTCTTGAAAAGTGACATTCTTGGGGAGAAAGAAAGCAAAATGACTCATGGCAATTTTAGTCTGTTTCTAACTACAAATGCACTTGTGCTTATTAGACATATGTGATTAAAGGCCAGCTCAAGGAATACCGGAGTAAATGTCCTGAAAAAACCCACCACTGATGTAAACACGAGCATGAATCCTCCCTAATTCCAGTGCAGGGAGCTGAGCCCAGCTTTGCAATCACAAGATGCCCCTTTTCCTGCTGCCCTCTCCCTTTGCCGAGTCGCAGCTGACCCCCTCCAGTGTGCCGATCTGTTCCTATAGGCGTGATGTAGTTTTCTGCTTGTGCGTGTCAGCAGAAACGCCCGGTCCGCCCATGTTTCCAGATCAAGAGGAAGACAAAAATGCTGTGACAGAAGGCTGAGTTCGATGCGCTTTGCTTCGCAGAGCTACTTCAGAAGCTTATGCATTATTTCTTGCTCAAGGCTGTGCCTAAAGGCATAATGCAGCTAGATGTGTTTAATTAAGACTTTAAACAACCAGTGCCCCAATAAAAGCAAGGAGTTGATGGCTCACAGGCTACATGCTCTAGGAAACAATTAACTCGAGACAGACATAATATCTGGAAGCCTGAAGAATATCATATTGCAGCAGAATCAGGCAAGAAAAGCTTGTGTCATCTGATCCATTCCAGTGCCTGTAAATGGGAAAGGGATGAGAAGGTCTCCAGCTTTGTCCATTCTTTCTTTGTTGGGTGGCTTTTATCTATCTCCTAATTTTTAGTTTACACCTTTATCTGTAGTCTCTTAACCTATTACCTCAACCTACTACCTCTGCTGGCACTCAGAACTAAGCTCAGGGATGTCAGTATTTCTATATTTTTATTTTCTATGTGCATTTATATAGTCTTTTAATACACTTCACTGTAACTGAGAAGAGAATAATTAGGCATTGTATCTTCAGTACAAATTTTCCCACTGAACACTGTTGGCAACTCTAATGTAACTAAGAAAACAGTTTGGTTCTAACCTATAGAAACAGCTACCCTTCCAAATGTGAGGTGATGCTCATATCTAGTGTGTGCTGGCAGAGGCAGCCTGGTAGTTGTTCTTTTTCCAGAGAATAGATAGCTGCATGTGTGTAAATGAAGTCTTAATATCCAATTAATTTAACTGTCTGGTTGAGCAAAAGGGGGGATTTGATTCATCCAACTAGACAAGAGAAATAGTAGAGAAGATTATTTGAGAGTAATATGTTAAAGTAACAATAAACAAAAGAAATGTGAATGTGGAGGTAATTTTCCTCTGCTAAACTATTTTGATAACAAAGTGCCGAGAGTGACTAGTAACCAAGAAGATTAGGACTTTTAAGGCAGAAATGCTGTTCTAAAATTTAATCTTGTTGCATTTCAGAAGCTGTTTTCTGTTGTAAATGGATTAACCATGTGTTTGATTCCACCTGCAATATCATTTTTTCCACGCAGTGTATGTGAGTACTTACATTTGGGAACAAACTTTAGGCATGGTTTCCAGTTACTCAACTATCATACATTTACAAATGCTTTGATGATTTCAAGTTTTTCTCATATAAATTGCTCACTTGTTAGTGCTGATGCTGAACAGCTCATCGTTAAGCTGATTTACATAAAAACATTATATGCCTGTAGGCACCAGGATTTCATTAAACTCTCGATTTTAGTGCAGCCCTTATAATTTGCAGTTTGTGGTGGATAAAATATCTCTCTCAAACGACTTTTCCTCCCTTCCGCTAATGAAAGACAGGTGAATACAATAAATAAATAAATAAATAAATAAATAAATAAATAAATAAATAAACCCCCAAATCTCATTCACTCAGATCAGTGCCTGTGAATTCTTTCTTTACAATCAATCCATAAAGGGAGAGCAGACAGATATCCCTACTGAGCTTGGCTATAAGTAATCACATATAAGCCTTGCCTGTTTTGGCTTGGGTTCTTCTATCTTTATGATTATGGAGCAGATAGTTTTGTGGGTTTCAGTGGGATGAGAGGTGACTCAGTGCCAGCCACAAAAGGCTGAGTCTTTTCTTCCCCATCTCACCTTTCTGCAGATACTTCTAGGAGGAACTGGTTACTTTCAAGGGCATGTGAGCTGTCTGAACAAAGTGAATTCCAGTCCCATTGCTCTTGTTACACAATAAAACTTATGAAGTGAGTATTAGACTGAGACTATGCCCCGCTGCAAACTGTATGTTTTGCTCTGAGCTACATATGGGCTAAACCACATTTTTCACCTTTTTTTTTTTTTAATTAAAGATACTTAGCAGTGGATCCAGGTGTGGGGATACCTGGAGAGACAGTTGTCCTGCACTCCACAGAGATGCCCAGACATGGCACAGCCTGAACGAGCTCAGATCTGCCCTGCAGAAAAGCCTTTCCTAGCGCCAGTCTGGAACATGCTCAGCCCAGATGGGATTTCCCAGGTGTTTAGATGGCAAAAATCAAAGAGGTCTCAAATGAGTGTATCAAGCTGATTTTTTTTTTTTTTTTTTTTGCAGAGGCTTATAAGCTAGCCGAATCTATATGTACTTTTACCGAAACAGCAAGAGATACATGCTTAGTACAGAGATTGCTGCCCCAAACTGACAAGAGAGGAGAGAAAGAAATGTCATAAAAAATATGTTTTCCTTTACCCTCACAGCTACCAGTTTCTGGGTGAAATTTTCTTGGTGTTTTTCTATGTAGGCTTGAGGCAGACATCCAGCATGCAAAATTTTATTCCAAGTCTATAATGCTAGAGAAATATATAAGCAATCAAAACCATGGTGTGTAATGGAAAATGTCAAACTTTAATCAGCAATCCTAGCAGTCCTGCCTATAATAAGAAATTCATACAAGTCCTGGAAGCAAATGTATAAACACACGTCCAGTCCAGCCACTCACGTTCACATGGGTTATCCTTCTCAATAGGATATTTTTTTCATAAGGGAAATGCATAAGTAGCCTATCAAATTAGATTTCCACATCCTTCCTGAAAAATACAGAGATGCTTTGTTCTATTTCTCTGTTAATGAGACTCCTGGACACCCTTATATTCCTAAGGCATAGTGGCAGGTAGCAAAAGCAGCGTGGGTCTGCTGTGCTGGTGCTCAGGAGTGCAGAACTGACAAAAATCCCAGAGAGCAGCAACTACTCAGAGTGCAGCCACGAGTGAGCAGCTCCCTGTCACTGCATGTCACCAGCGCAGGGACAGAGGGGCTCTTGCACAGCTGGATCCTGAGCGAAGCCCAACGGCGCACGTGGCACCGAGGGCTCCCGCAGTTTCCGCTAGCACAGCAGAGACTGGCCCACTGAGTGCAAGGACTTTGTTGTTGTCCATTACTCCTTCGTGTGCTCACTCGCTGTACTGCTCCACTGGGCTCTGGAGGCTGCCGAATCACATTGTCAAGCACGGGAAATAAACCTGAAGGTCAAGAGGAAAGAGCATCCACAGGTGGCAAATATTGGCGGAACAAGGACTTGGTAATACTGCAAACGACTATAATCAGTAGGTTGTCATGAAGGGAGGTGTAACGCCAGCCTTGAATGTGCAGCGCCTGTTGAGCTGCAGCGGTCTGTGGTGACACCAAGAAGGAAAACTCCGAAGCCGAAACAAAACTACTCGGGTTGACTAGTTGGTCTTTTAAGTCCCAGTTGCAACTACAAGCACTCAAGTTCCTTATGTATTATTGCCGAGTTTCAGTTCGGGATAGAGGTAAGCTTATTTGAATGTTCTCATGGTGTGTTTCTACACCTTGTAAGTTTGCATTTTTTGGCTTAAATTTAATCCTGATGGTAAGATTCTTTTGTTTGTTTGTTTTTAATACTGCTTGTTTTTGAGATAGTTAAATTAGTTTTCTTTCAAAAGTGCGTGTCTAAAGTTGATGCACATTTCAATCTTAATTCTGCCTTCAGGTACATTTTCCTTGTTCCTTGAAAGCATTATAACAATTTGAAGGTTGAGATTCTAAAATCCTGTGTCTTGCAATTTCTCTCTCTCAAAAAACTTCTTTTTCTGATAGTTGTGTGTATCCACGTGTGTTTGTGTCATGTCCAGCATAAAACAGGGCAGGGACAAGGTTGTTTTAAGACTCAAATCCTGCAACTGGTATTGAAGACAAGCATCTGTGTGAACCTGATTTTTTTATGCATTTCATTGTCTAGAAATTGCGATATTGCACAGAAACCATAGACAGTTGTGATACGGACCATATTGTGAGCAGGTGCAATTTGCAGTCTGAGGAGATGCACAGTGCATAGGTTGTTGAGCAGCAGACCAACTTGTAGGCTGTGTATCACCACTGCATAGGGGAGGGCAACTCCTGAAACAGGCAATTTTTGTGGTACAGTCCAAGGTAAACGAGCCACAGAGACAAATTTCTCAAGCAGGTTGTTTGTGTGCAGCAGCAACAGCCCCAGTAACATCTCCTTGCTGTACCTGGGTGTGTTGATGCTCTAAGTAAACTAGATCTGCCACTAGTGACTTTACCTTGGACTTTCAGTGTGCATCTTTGCTGTTATGGTATGTGTGTTCCCAGGAGAAACTATCCAAATTGTCTAAAGCCTGTTGATGTTTAGGGAGAGACTCCTGTGGGTTCAGGAGTTTTGGCTTTGGACTTTGGTGCTGCACCCACCCTTTCTGTGCTTTCAGTGGTGTTCAGAAGTAGGGTTTGGGTGCCATGGGCAGGCGGTGGCAGGCAGAAGATGCACTGGTCAGACACTAGAGCAGGACAGGAAAGGACAGGACAGGAGACAGAGCTGTGTGGAAAGCTGCTGATGCAGCTCCTAGGTTCTGTTCCATGCTCAGTGAAGGAGCTTTTGATGAGACATCACTGCTTCCTTCTCCTTCCTTAGGTTTGACTCTTTTCCCTTACTTTCTTCTACCCGTTTCCTCGCTTAGGCAGTCCTAGTCTTCCTCTCCCTCACCTTCTTGTCCCACTCTCTTTGCTCAGCGTCTTTCTTCTAATCTCAGTCCTATTCTTCTCTAAACTTTTGTGCTAGTGTCCTCCCCAACTGAATCACAAGACTGAATTAAGGACTTCTCCTCAGGTGTGCCTTTGCCTCTCATCTAATCTCTCTGTCTTCACGTCTTCCCACAATAGTTCCTTGCCTTATTTTATTTTATTTTATTTTATTTTATTTTATTTTATTTTATTTTATTTTATTTTATTTTATTTATTTTATTTTAAATTTTTTTTTGCATACCATTGCTGCTTTTACCCTTGCATTCAATCACAGTTGTAGCCTGCACTGACTCCCAGACCCAGTTATTCTATCCCCTCTCAGAGATCACTGTGTAGTTCTGTGTAATTCAAGATGCTGCTCTAGCAAGCTGATTACAGGCAGTATCTTATATTTGTATGCTCCACTTCTGGGTCTTCTCTAAGAACAACTTTATGATTTAAAACTTAATTGCTTCCCTTCTCCGTGTTGGTTCACTTGTTTCCTACCGCTTACCATGGGCAGCTACTTTTTCAATTACTGTTTTTTGACACCTTTCATTTTTTATGCACAAAGGTTGTCCCAAAAGAGCAACAGCAGCTCTTTTAGTAATAGATGAAGCTCATCACAAATGACTCCGTTTTGGAGACTGGCATTTATTCCCTGCAAGGTTGTTGTGTGCTCAGAAATGCTTAGCTAAGGCCTCGTCACCTGTGCCATTTAACTGCAGAGGAAAGTATCACGGGAGTAAATTACAACCAGATTGTTCAAGGGCCTCAGTGTGCATTTGAACTCCAAACGGGCAAAACACATGAATATTTCCCATCTCCCCAAAGAAAACCGTTTTGTCTTTCTTTGAAATACCCTTCAGGAAGTTTTTTAACCTAAAAAGCAAAACTGCTTAATCCTAGCAGTGCTACTTCTTATGTTTGAGAGAAAAAATCCACCTTTTTAGTGAAGGCTAAGCTGCTGCGACCTGACCAACCTTAGTAAGTGAGGACTTAGAGGATTATATAATAGGGCAAGTTCAAGTTTGAAAGAAAGAGGAGAGATTTGGGGTAGTTTTTACAAACAGATCTAGAGGAATGAAGGAAGACGAGTAGAGATGGAGATATTTTCAAAGACAAGAGTATGAAATAAGCCAACAGGAAGAGTAACTCTGAGCAGAGGGCAGGAACGTGTGGGTGATGGGAACTAAGCAGCCAGCTGGAGGCTTCCAGTTTTCAGTATCTCTAGCTGTGGTTCTCCAGCAAATCAGTCTAGGCCTTATTATTAGATTGAAGTGAGAGGAGGTAGGTGTGATGTTTGCTGATGCGGTACAGCATATTACCAAGGAGAGCAATGTTCAGCTGGTATTTTTCCAATTAGTTTGCAAAACTGATTAGGTAACTCAGAATACTCAGACCTTTGGTAGAGAGCATTTTCCCTGGACTGGATATTTTTCCTTGTGGACAGATGACGCTCCACAGCAGAGGAGTTTTCTAGCAATACTGACACTTCTCAAGGCTCTTCTTTGAACCAGGAGTGATCTCAGTGGTGCCTGGGTAAAGGCTACATCACTGCACCTTCACCCTTCTCCAGCAGCGCTCCATCCATGTGGAGTTTTGGGTTAATAGCATGGTTGTGGGCTGGGATGTGAGCAGGGAAACGGGATCCCTTCTGCAGTCGTCTGGCTCCACTTACCTTCCATACCCTGTTTTGGAGGCCTTGCTTTTGGGCAGTTGCAGTTCTGTGCATTATTCCAGCAGATCCAAGCTCACAAGTGGGGTCTGTTTGGTTTGTGTCAGTGCAGTGGGAGGCAGTACAGTGGCATGGAGTCACGCAGACACCAGGCCTAGTGTGAAGGGAATACAATACGGTTTTATTCCTGCTCTGTGAAAGCTGCCAAGTAGCTTGGTAAATCCCATTGGCACGAGGACATCAGAGCATCTCTAGATACCTCATCTCTTGGAGCGTTTACCAGTCTAGCTGCTGTTTATGTTAATTGAAAGGAGCATATCACGTTGCTGTATCATGACTTTAACATTTCAACTCTATGGCCCAAACCAGTGAACTGTTGCTCGTAATTACCAAGATGAAAATAACAATGACAAACATTGATTTACAGTGGAGATTAACGGGATGCCACCTACTCCTGACCCAAGCACCACACAGCGCGGCGAGGATGACAGAACAGAGTTAAATGGTCTCCTTTATTCCAGAACAAGCCAATCTACAAGACTATAAAGCAAACAGCTATTATACCTGCATATTATGTCCTTGTGCCAGCTGGCTATTATTCAGGATAATTCATGTTATCACCTTGAATTTATTTTATGTGCTTTCAGTTCATCCGCAGAGGCGATGAGACCAAGTCAGTGAATGCATCTAGTTTGAAAAAGCCTCTTTCAGAGTTACTTCAGAAATACCAGAACAACCTTTGAACGTGTTAAAATGCTTTCCTCTAGTAAAAGAGGCACCAAATCTGTTACTTGGAAAGAATAGCTCCTAGACAGAAAGACTCAACTAGGACTTAGTGATATTTTTGTAAATAAAGATGCCATATGTAACTTTTCATATGTTGGAAGTTGTTCAAGTTTTACCTAGAAAGTAGAAAATGTCTCACACTAGAGAGGCTCCCATAGCCTTTTTTACCGCCAGAGCTGCTGCTTGAATGGAACCCTTTTCATTTGTAACTCACCATCACAGATAGTGTTCCCTGAGTAACTCCTCTCTGCCACTGGTTGGAATCGGATGTGGCACTTGCATCTCGTTTGCCTTCTTTTCACTTTGCCTCTGTATTTGAACAGTCTGCCTGAAATCTGAATTAGCAATAATTGCATGAAACTGTGAATAGAGAAATCTTCAGAATTCATTTGATTATTTATTACCTTAGTACTTTTTATCCTTGAAATGAATACTAATACCCAGAAAGAATATCTTGTGAAAGATATAGTCATTCTTTTTTCTGTCCTCTGTTTTTAATATTTTTGGTATAATTAAAAAGATCCTTCTAAACCATAGTATCCCAATGTATATGGTTGCTGAGTTCTTAGTCACCAAGCTAAGGCTCAATTTCCTGCTGAGATTTATGGGCCTGAACATTGTCATGTAGGCTACTAGCAGAAGTTATATCTTATTTAGCACATGAGATAATAATAATAAAAAAAAAGCTTTTCTTTATTCTTGCTCTAAATGTTCCACACAAACTGCAGCTAAAAATCTCCAAGGGAGAAGAAAATTAAAATTTGAATAATTGGTGAGAACTGCATGTTACAGCTATTGTTGATATCATCAACTTTTACTGTCTGCTCAGTAATGTAAATGGTTTAGGTGCTGAGCTGTTAAAAGTCCTGTAGAGAAAATTGTAACATGAAAATTCATCCTGGCCTTGCAGTTTTGCGGTGCAACAAGCTCCCCCAGCTTCTTTGCTGCCAAAAGGAAACAACTGCTGCTCCCAGGTACAATAAGGGTGTCACTTGTTCAGCTCCGGTGCCAGTTTAGCAGTATTAGTGCATTCACCAGTGTAATTTGGAAACAGTAATGCAGCAAGTCCCTGTGCCCCGTGCTCTGGGTGTCCCTGCTGGAGCAGGGGGGCTGGACTAGATGATCTCTAGAGGTCCCTTCCAACCCTGAGGATTCTCTGATTCTGTGATTCTGTAAAGTCCCAAATCAGGGTCTCACTTGAGTTCCTCGTAAGAACCAAGTGTTTGGAAGCCAGTAGAAATAAACTGAGCCCTGGTGGTGCTACGTGGTTTCCAAACACTGCTTTAACGCAGCGGCTTGGGGAGCAGCTGATCTGCTCTCTCTGGCAAGGGCTGGAGTGAAGCGGCTCAGTGGCACCTTGCCGTGAGCAATCAGGCAATCCTGCAGGCCTAAGGCAAGCAGCACGCTTCCTAAGTCAGTGCTGGCTGGATCTGGGCAGTAATGGTTTCTCTGTCCCTGTTTTTCTTTTTCTTGTTGTAACTACGGGAGGCTGATCATGTATTCTGCGGTCTGAAAGTGGTAACTGCTGCTCAGAGGAGATTGGGGTTTAAGCCTTTAAGTCACAGGAACTGAGCTCTAAGCTTCTCCCTGGCAAAGTCAAAGATCATTAAATGAACCTGATTTTACCCGTCTGCTGCAACCAGTTGTTAGAGCGTCTCCCTGGCAGTTCTTCTAACCAGGAATAATTCTCTTTTTTAGCTGAAACAAAAATCTGCTTCAAATACTACCATGGCGTGAGTGGAGCACTGCGAGCCACAACCCCCAGTGTCACGGTGAAAAACAACGCGGCTCCCGTAAGTTACTCCAACCTTTTATTTTCATAAATCTTCCCTACTGCCACTCTCCTATGCATTGCTTTCCTTGCCTACTTTGCATACTTTTCCATTAAAATTGAACATAATATTTGCATTTAAATAACCTGTAGGACACAGGAGTGGATACCCTTTTTAGTTAGACATCGATTTGTAGGCCAAGAGGACTTGGCTTCAGCTCTCAGCTTTGTGACAGATAACCTCTGTGCGTTGGGGCAAGTCCCACACCCTAGCTCTGTCCCCTTCTGTTCAACGATCTTCTCTGTACTGAGTGTTGTGAGACACGGCTCATGCACTTGGGTTCCTTGGATTGAAAATACCGCATATGTCTGGGAAAGGAAGCTTATTTTGCTATTTTAAGGTGCATTTTTCAGAATTGAGAAGGGCTAATTTTCACTGCCACCTTTGAGTTTCAGAATCAGATGGAACTGATTGTTTCAGAAACATCAATGGCAAGGTGTGGGCATTTAGGTCATGATCCAGCAAAGTGCTGAAGATCATTTTGATAGACTGAAGCTTCACTGAAAATAATTTTGATTTGTTGGGCCTAATACATCAAGTGGATCAAATGGCTCTAGAAAAGCTATTTAACTTGCCTGGTGGTAGAGAAGTTAATCTAAGAGTGAATTGCTTTAGAAGCCCAATGAGAGACTTGTTGATGGAGAGTTTCACTGGCCTGCCGGTGCCAGTCTTGTCAGGGAGCTGTGTGAGGAGTTTATTCCAGCAAGCTTTAGACAAAGACCAGCACCAATGTTGTTTATCAGGAGAGCTGAGTTCAGGAAAGGCCTGTCTTCACTGTGGGTGTATCTAGGTTTTAGCAGATATCACTGAAGCTTAAATTTGAAAAGTTCTCTTTGCCCTCTTTTGAAGAGTTGGAATTCAGCAGCAGCTAGAAATGGTGTGATGGGTAGGAGCTGGCGGTGTATCCTTCAGGAGCAAAAGACATTCATTTCTCAGTGAAGTGCTTATATCGCATGCTCAGAGTGAAGCCATTCACCTGTTTGGGGCCTTACAAAATTCTTTTCAGCTGTCTTCAGAAGCCTGATATGACCTTGAATATTTTATGGCAAATGCAAAGTTTGTAGGATACTGAAAAGGACTATGTAGTGAGCTGACTTCTTGGGAATTACCATTTGTTTCCTGGTTAGCATCAATTTAGGGAGTCTGTCTACTTCCTTGGTTTAAGTCCCAGTCTTACATCATCAGTTTCTCTGCTGTTGTCTGACCATAGCCCGATAACACAAATGCTAAGCAATGAGAACAAGAGAAAGGAATAGCAACAAGTTAATGCACTTTAAGCCTAGGTGACCCTACTGTATGAATGCAAGAGGAAAAATGCTGTAGATTGGAAAGCTCCTATATGAATACAGAGAAGAATAGTCAGCCTGTTCTTGTGGATATCAAGGCTTCTAGCTAGCTGAAGTCCCTTCAATCGCTAATCCCAGCAGAAGCCATCAGATGTTTTCGTCTAGCCGGCTCTCAGCAGCACCTGTGTAACCTTTATTACCAAAGTATTAGAATGCTTCATGATGTTCTGCACCACTGGGAAGAGATGTTATTCCCATGGAAAAGATGAGGAAGCAGAAGTTTGCCCAGCCATGCAAAGTTCAGACACTACCCTTAGAGCTGCACATCTAGGGGCCCTTGCTTTTTGCATGCCATTTCCCTAATTTCATAATAGTGATTCCTTGAGAAGGTCTGGTGGAGAGAGGAAATTGGGCACTATTAGGCTCTGGGTTTCTTTTATTTTCCTTTTTTGTTGTTGTTGTTTCTTTTAAAGTCCCAGATTTCATAGAGGAGGGAAAAGTTACAGATTAGCCCATCTACTTTGAAGGAGACTGCGCTACGAAGATGATTAGGGGCCTGGAACATCTGCCCTACGAGCAAAGGCTGAGAGAGCTGGGCCTGTTCAGCCTGGAGAAGAGAAGACTGAGAGGGGATCTGATCAATGTATATAAATATCTCAAGACAGGGAGTGAGGAGGAGGGGGCTGGCCTCTCAGTGGTGGCCAGTGATAGAACTAGAGGAAATGGCCACAAATTGAAGTTCCAAAAGTTCCACAGGAACTTCCGAAAGAATTTCTTGACAGTGAGGATGACAGAGCCCTGGAACAGGCTGCCCAGAGAGGTGGTGGAGTCTCCTTCTCTGGAGATCTTCAAAACCCACCTGGATGCCACCCTGTGCCACGTGCTCTAGGGGACCCTGCGTGTGCAGGGGGGTTGGACTAGATGACCTCTAGAGGTCCCTTCCAACCTTAAGCATTCTATGATTCGATGATTCTATGAGACTTCCAACACTGGAGAAGGGAAAAAGTGCTTTCAGAAGAGACTACGAGTTCAAGGATTCCAGGCTCATGTATTCTGAGTGGAAGGGGAGAGTGACAATATATAAAATAAAATCAAAAATAATCTGCTAAATCTATTTTAAAGCATAATTATTCTAAATAAAGGTTTTGAACAATGATCAGAAAGTTCTTCTCCAAAAGAACAAGGAGCTATTCTGGTGAGAACCAATACCTCTCAATGCATTTTGTGCCCCATCTGCTCAGCAGTGGATGCTCCCCTTTCCTTCTCGGTGCCGCTGGGCTCCTCCCCAGGCCTTTGTAGTCATTCCCTAATGAAGGACATCGAGTGGGCAGCCCCAGCTTATTTTTGGTCTCTGAATCATAATCTGAGAGTGCAAAGCAGGGGAGCAGTTATTTTATTTTCTCTTTTCCTCTGCATGACCAAGTCAGCTCTGTGCCATTCTGGCTCTGCACAGAGCTTGTTTGAGCTCCTTGAGACTTCTTATCCTAGTGAGACCTGACAGACAGAGCCCTCCTTTAGCAAACTCGACACAGCAAATTCCTCCGTTGTTCTCCTTGCCGACGTGATTCAGTGCACGGCCCCAGGGTACCCGGCATGGGTTGTCTGACTGGGTTGGCCTTGGCTCTTTCTCAGAAAGCCACTTCTTCAGGTCCTTGGGCAGATCCCAGTGGTGGGTTTTTTTAACTCCTGGAAGAAGGAATACTGTGGTTGGTCCTTGCTCAGAAATTCTCCCTCTTTTCAACCAAGAGGTGTCTCAGCTGCAGGTAAGGGACCCCTCAGTGTGTTGTCAGAAATCATGGCTTTACTGGGACAGCATCTCCTGCTGTAGGGGCTAAGGGCTTTGGAAAAGCTGTTTCCCCTTGAGCCGCAGGGAGTTTTGCCTTTGCAGTGACGGTGTTGCAGATTCCCCCCGGAAGCTGGGCTATTTCTGCGGGACGAGGGGGAGCAGCCCTGTGTGTGAGACACGGGGAACCTTCCTCGTCTGGCACAGCCTGGGGAAAGGAACAGGAGCAGGTGTGTGTCGGGGAGCAGCGTTGGGGACAGGTGACCTTCCCGAGGCTGCTCCTGCTGCTCCTGCTGGCTCTTGCTCTGGCAGCCCCCTTCGGACACATCCCTCCCATCTAGCAGGAGCCCTGTGAGCTCCAGTGCGCAGCAGCACTTGGAACAGCCCAGGACCTCCTTGTCTGCCTGTCTGTGCTTCGCTGCTTGGGAACGGGGCAAAGGAACTGGGAACAGCCATGCTGGGGGCTGAAAATCCACGTCCACACGCTACTGGGAGAGCGTCGAGCTGGCAGCTAGAAGGAATCCTGCTTCCAAAGAGAAAAACAGCTGCTGGATTAGTCGGGTGTCTGCGTGGCCCTGACTGTGCTCCAGGCTCAGGAACATCGCACGGCTCCTATGCTGGGAATGTTCCGCCCTGCTGGAATGCGCCTCCCCAGACCCTACCCCAGTTAACGGGGTTCCCTCGCCCGCTGAGTGGGATGCCCTGCACTGAGGCTCTTGTTTGGGAAGTGAGAAACAGGGCTCTGAGAGCCCTGGGCTGCCTTGGGCTCGTTTGGCTTGGGGTTTTTCAGCATTCATAAAACATTTTTGTTTATGTACAGTTCTTTCTACTTCTATAATCATAGAATCATTTCCTTGATATAGGTGAGCAGAGCTGTTTCTTCAGCAGAAAAGGACATTTTATGGCATCTAAAATTCTTTGTTACCCTTTTATCTCGTCATAATGTTGTAGCCATTGATTCACCTTCCCTTCAGATGTCAGCGTGGAAAAATGAACATTTGTTTATTTATCTTATAATTATTGCAGTTATTCCTAGCAATAGAAAAGCTGTACCATCCTAATGGGAAAGGCTGGCTGTGTGAAACCAGTTTAATCCAAATGTGGCTCTTTGGCAGGAATATCAAGCAGGCACAAAAGCAGCACACTGAGTGAGAAAAAAACCTTTTCCCCAAAGAGTTTACAGCCTAAAAGGATAAATTGGATACATCACAATTAAAAGACAGTAAGTGGAGAATCAATGTTTTAGCCCTAGGACAAATGTCTCCACTAAATTGGGCGCATTCACTAACCACGTATTAGATGCAAATAGCAATGGTTAATCGAACCTCTGGAGCTTTCGTGCCACAATTTTTGTCTCGCAGATCATTATGGCGCTCGTCAAATCCACTCATCAGCATGGGGAAAGCTTTGTAAATTGGAGCTAATTACTGGGAGAGACCTTCCCCACGTTGTGTTTATGTGGAATTGCGGCCTCAGCTGGGCTTCCCGCAGCAGCGATTGCTGCTTGATAAGCGCCTGCCGTTGGAAGGGGCCTGATCGTTCCCCAGGACTTCCTGCTGTAAATATTTGCACTGGGTGCTGTCACGTCAGAGCGTGGGCTGCCAAGGAAACCTTCGTAATGAAGCATTTTGCCTCATTTCCATGCTTGTGCTGCAAGCCAGGATGTTACAAGCGAGTCTGCGTGGATGAGCAGGCGTATCTTTCATTCTTTCCAAAGACTGCATTTAAATTTGCAGCTGCATTTTCGCTGTTGCTTCATGTCTTATTCCCTGCTAAGTAACTTCTGAAACTCTCTGTGTTTCCAGAGCATCACTCTGTTTGGAATAGATCTAACAGTCCGGTTTTGAGAGGAAGAATAATCAAAGTTTGAGAAGCAGGGGATTAACAGGTAGCAGAAACCACTATTGGTTAGTGCAAACATCAGCAGTCAAGATAGAGAAAAAAAAAAAAAAAACACACACGGAAAATACAACATCAGGCTGTTGCAATTAATCACAGCAAAGATTGCAAGGCAGGTACATCTTGAGCATGTGTAAGCGGTGTTCCTTGCGGGGATCAGCAGTTCTGTGGACACAGGCACCAGCAGCCAGAGATCTCCTTCACAGAGCTGGAGGTGAGAAGTGGTCGGAGCTCCCCCGACTCGGCACCGTCTTGGCATCAGAATGCCACCTGTATCCAGGCTGCCACCGTCTGCCTCCTCCTAATCCGATTACCTGCTAAGGAGATGGAGTCATTCAGGAATGAGAAGGTCGAGGCAGAACTAGCAGGGGAAATCACTGAAACTGGGAATATTTGCTCAGCTGGAAGGAAGAGACATGTAGACTACAGCAGCCAAGTACAAAGTGCTCTCTGCTAGGAGAGCAATGTAAAAGGGCCTCTAGCAATATATATGCTAAGAAACAATTGCTTTAATAACTGACTTGAACTCATCAGCCATTCAGGGTGAAAATTCTGGGGAAAAAAAGCACTGGATGCAAACTCGGTGGTGGATAGAGGGTAATCTCTGTATATCGTTCTGGTCTGTTGGAAATAGCTGTCCATTTTAGAGATTTTTTTTTTGATGGGATTTTTCTTTCACAACAGTTGCAATACTCCCTGCATCCCACCAACCGTGTGTGCTCAGGGTTTGCCACTATTGACGTGCAACGCCATGAGGTGGTGTTACGTGAGAATACCAGTCTTGGAATTTTTATAAATATATATATAAAAAATAACTGTAGCGTTTATTTAGTATTTAACAGAAGGGCCTGTATTTGTTGTCGTGTAAACATTCACGGAACCATTTGGTCCCTTGTGTATGAAGGACTGGAAGTTGTCTGGAGTTATGAAGATGCAGTGCCTCAGGGTGAGCTAAGTGGAGGTAAAACAGAGTAGTGTTAGCTCTTGGTTGGGAGTTGGCAGAGATTTAAATCTGTGTATAGAGAATATATTAGCATTTTTACATTATGGAGTTCTGTGTGCACTTATTTTGGGCTCGTTTTCAGTTGTTCTAGAAAGGTGAAGTTAAAAATAGGATTTTCACTGGTACTTTGCTGTTTCAATCTCCTGTTGGTAGTAGCACCTAAAGCCCCAATCTGTCCTTGGGCTCCAGGGCACTGCGCTCTGCCGGCCGGTGCGAGAGCTCTGGTTAACAAGCATTGTGAGAGCAGAGCTTCCTGCCAGAATTTGTCCCCATTAGCTGCAAAATACAGGAGAATTATTTTTAGTGTGAGAGCAACACTCAACACATTTGTTACAACTGAAAAGTGTCATAAATTCATTTTTCCACTTTCGTTTTGCTTCATTATAAAGCCATGGTAGTCCTTTACAGCCTGATTTGGCAATATTCAGTTATGTTCAAGCATCCTTACTCACATGAGCAGCCCTCTAATAGTTGCACAGTTGAGCCCTTCGTTCAGTATAATTACATTTTTTGATTACGCCTTTCTGTATCCTAATTAGGACTGATTTGCAGAATCTGAAGGTTAATGACATGTCCAAATTATTTCTTATAGCCACCTCAGTATCACAGGCATATTTTAGACCCCACATACATAAAGGACATTGCATTTACACCACTACTACTCTCTCATGTGGGAAGTCTTCCATTTCTATGAATTAATGGAAGCAGAAAGCATAGCCAGTGTGTAATTGGGCTACAACTGCAGCGGAGCTATAGTTACTGCATTATAAATAACAGCCTCTTGCTCCCTTTCCTCTGCTCATGTTTTAAATTGGGACAGTTGGCAAGAGATTTTCTTTAAAGATTAAAAATATTCCTTGGTACTTCAGGCCCCTTCTGACTATACCAGCGTCAGGATTGCTGGCTTTTATCGTCCTGATTCAGTAAAGCTAGGGGCAAATGTTAAAATCCCATCGCCTTACTGCAAATTTTTAGGGATTTTCTTCCAAACTGGAAGATTTTTTTCCAAACAGAAGAGAATTAGCAAGCAGAGTTCCTTCAAAATCCCGTTTTCGTCCTGTAAATTAAAAGACGCCACTAACTAAATCGAGAGATGACCCAGTTCTGTGTGGCTTGGGGCTTTTTTTTTTTTTTCCCTCTCTGGAACCTTGACTCTTCAGCTCATCGTGGCTGAGGCTCTTACCGCCGCCAGCTTCTGTGGGGATGGACGCAGAGCACGTGGGAGAGGCGCTCACGACTCGTCAGCGCTCACGACCCGTCGTCTAGCGAGCAGGACTGGGCAGAGCGGATGCCGGCGATGGGCTTGGTGAATGATTCCCTTTCTGTTGTCCCAGGCTCCACGGGTTGGGTCTGTTCTTTCCAGCACACAGCTGTTTGCGTGTTTAACAGTCACTCAGTTTTGTAGTCTTCATGATTTGCTGATGGGTCTGGGTGAAAGGGAGAGGTGTGGCGTACCCGTAATGAAGGGATGGGCTTTCAAATACAAGCATCTGAGATTATGGGGTTCAGGACTGGCCTGAGAATGCCTTAACATGACAAACAGACCCAGGAGACCCTTGAGTGATTTTTCTGCTCTAAACCACCTGTATATTTCGCATGCATTTTCCCAGACTGCAGGAGAGAAGGAAAACAGAGGCGCCTGTGTGGGTGCGAGGCCGATGCGGGGGAACCAGTGAATGCGGCCGGACACGTTGCTCCCCAGAGCGGCACCTGGGATGCAGAGTGCACTGGTCAAGCAGCTTTGAAGCGGCTGACCTGGAGCACTGGGGTAGGCAGCGACAGTGTAAGTGTTGCTGGTGCACCCAAAACCAGTGCCCTTTTGCATCCCAGAATGAAAAACTAACCCTCTACATGAGACACATCTCTGACGGAGTACCAGGCACGTGGAGTGCAGTAAAGCTCCATGTGGACCGGGCACTTGGGACGTGCATGCTCCTCTTTGCACAGGGGAGAGCGAGGGATCCAAACTGGAAGTTATGTGGTACTGACACCCCTAGTACTTCGTCCCTGCTTACACACCTGATAACTTCCTAATCTTCGTATTTCCTGTTGCACATCATACCCCTGCTGTGGATGTAGCTGCCATGGACTTAAATGGTAAAGAGAGTGCACAGGAAAGAATTGGCAACTGTTACGCTGTTAAACAAAACAGTTCTTCAAGGTTCAATTAATCAAACTTGTGCAGTTGTGCAGTTATGTCAGCAGGGACAGAACATGAGGCAGGGATAAGGCCACCATTCGCCCATCTCCCATTAAAATATTGCCGACTCCTTGCCCTCTTGTGGACTCCAAGAAGGCAGAACTAGCCCTGGAACTGCAGAGCAATCCCTGTGGATCACTTGTCACTATGTCCCCTTCACCTTGAGGATGAACCTCTCCAGTTTGGGCCTCCTGCCTGCTGCCCTCATCTCCCTGCACCTGAAAGCAGAGTTTAAGAAAACTCTTGGGCCTGATCATGGTGAGAAGCTAGTGGAGATGCACAGATTTAGTCTTCCTGGATATCTGATCCTATATGAACTTTTAAAGGCAGATTTAGTGGTGTTTAATTAGCAGGCTTGCAGTGCAGCACAGAGTTGAAATGAACAAATAAAAAGCATGACAGATGGGGAACTGGAGTGACTGTATTTTAACAGCACCAAGAAGATCATTACACAAGCCATTTATTTGCTAATGGGTTCAATACGTGCCTGGTATTTCCCAGCCACTTACTTTCCAAATGTCTCTTGTTATGGTCACATAATAGCCATGCTAATAGTCTGCACATCATATTACTGCCTTCTGCAGTTTAGTAAATTATGGAAAGCTCAGTGACTGTTCAGCACGCTGTGCTAGTGTAATAACTTCTGTTCTGGTGTGTACTGCTAGCGGTGTTCTCATTTCTGCTGCGGGCCTTGTAAACACAGCATAAAACTCATGACATTAGTGTATTTAGGGTAGTTGTTCCTATCTTATACCAGCATAATAGGTCATGTTCCTGCCTTTTAGATGTTTCTGTACTCTCTACTGCTTCTAATAACATCTGTGAAAAACAGGGCAGCTCTTGGAGCGGTACAGATGAAATAGTTCAAGTTTTGCTGAGGGAGGAAGAGAGGAAGGAAGGCTTCAGAGCTGGGGAGTGTGCTTTGGAGATGGAAGATACGGACTTCTGAATGAAGCATCTCCTGCTTCCTCCCATCTAGGACTGACTTACTGAGATGAGACACAGATCATGGCTAATTGATTGTGTGCGAGGCACAAACTAAATTACGAGAGATAATCTAGGTTACATGACCTACCTTCCCAATATGTATCAGTCCATCAGTTGCCAGAAGATTTGATTTGATGTTCCTTTGTAAAACAGATCATTTTTGCCCTTTCTTCCTCCCTTTATCAATTTGATTAGTAATTTTCAATTTTATATGCATTGACCTAAGCCTCGCTGGATGGTTGGGAGGCTTGCTAGCAGGGATTTTAAAAGCACATTGCATTGTATGTTTTTGATGTGCATTTGACTTGCATTTAGAGACAGAACCCTTTATATATGACTTGTTCTAGATTAAAAATTTTTAATTTCCAATGAGAATAAAAACGACCATGAGTATGGCCAGGCTGAATTCTTTGTAAGATCTTTCAGGTACGCACTAAATGGTTTGTGAAGTTCTTTCTAAAATGAAAGGTGTTGCCATAGCCTTTAATTTGTGAATAATTCCTATTAGCTGATGAGATAAAGCAGAGAACACGTGAGCAAATATTAGCTATTTTGAGAGGCAAAGTTTCTGCTTGACACGTCCATCCAGGACGATGAGCATCCTCAGCCATGGTCCTCAGATTAGAATAAAGAAGAAATGACTCATGTTAGAGAAAGAATGCAAATATTAGCTGAGCGACAGCTGTTTGTGAGGATAAGCCTTGCAAAGGAGTTGTATAAATTATAAAAGGTGTAGAGGGAAAGGCCTGAACTTAGATAGTACTTAGTCAAAGCAATGAATAAAATCCCACATGATTCTCTAAAAGCTTACAAAGAACAAGGCAAATTAAGCAGATGGAGCTGGGGCAGTGAAAAGAATTTGTTTTATAAAACTATTGTCATATAAAACCTCTGTGATAATATGAAAATAAAACATCAGCAACACTTGGGAAATACGTCAGACTTATGAATTTATGGGTTTATTTTGAAGAAATCTGTGATGCTTGTAAGAGACTGATGATCCCTATAACAATGTTAGGATGCCAGAGGCTCATCTCATCTCTTGATAATGGTGATTGGTGCAACAGAATCTGCTGCTGGCTTTCCAATATTCTGCCTAGTGAAAAAAGAATGGAAGAGGAGGCTTAAGCTGCAGGGAAGATGTTTACAAACATGTTAAGTTTTTTTAGTCTCTTGGTATAGATCATGCCAAGCTGAAAGCTGGGTTCATTGAAGATAATAGATATTCTTGCTGATTTTTCAGGGCCTTACTTCAAAGTCTAGATGACCTTTTCAGAAATTTAAGCTAGATATAATTTTCTTGTCATTTACATTGTATATCTTTGCCTGCCTGTTTTTAAATAATCTGATTTTGCTGTAAACATGACAATTTAAACGTTTTGCAGAAAGGAGTGAAGAAGACTTGAGTCTCTGACTCTCGTGCAGCCTTAGCTGCCCTCTGCTCTGTCTTGCCATCCTAACTGTACCTTGCAGGTTTATAGTAGATGAGAGGGAAGTGTCTAGGACACAGAGATAAGAAATGAACTGAATATATCACTGATGATTTTGCTGTGGGAAAAAAAAAAAAGAAAGAAAAAAAAAAGAAACAAAGATTCAATGAAAAGACTGAAAAAATCTTAGCCAAAAGTATGATAAAGCACCCACAACTGAAGCAATTGAAAGATGTAATGGAACTAGGTACTCTTAAGCTAAAAAGTACTTCATTCCTGTGGCCAGCTGGAGAGCTGATGTAGTGGAAGGAAAACAACCAAATAGGTAGAAGACCTTTTCCTGTGTCCAGACGTTGCTTGTAGCATGAATACAAATCAAGGTCTCAACTTGGGCTGTGGTTGGGAGCTCCCTGCCCTGCCTCCTGCTCCTGCCTTTTAGCAGCTGACACCTTGTTTTCAAGCACAGATAGACAGACCTTTGGAGGGAATGACAGACATCATTAAACTGGCCTAAGCTAGATCAGTATCCTGCACTGAACCTCTGTGGGTTGACATAGTTCTACAGCGAAATTCTCTGTGTGCTGGATCTGACAGATGCCATTGACTTTGGTCCTGCAAGGCCGTGGAATGAGTTGCAGGGCAACTGAACGGGACAGGAAACAGGGTGGGAAGGGAGAGGGGCAGTGGGACAGCAGCTGTCTGCAGAGATGACTGCGCGGCGGGCTGAGCATGCATGCATACATATATAACATATATGTGGATGTGAAATGCTAAAATGTAGGGATGTAATTTATGAGTTCTTTGCATGAAAATGCTGTAAGGAGATGGAAAAGGAGCAGAGGTTGACAGAAAGCTAAAAAGTCGTTAGGCAGCCTCACCTCACATCAGAGCCTGCAGATATCTGTCCTTTCAGTGTAGTGTGGGTGTTTGTGTACATACGTCTATCTGCACATGCACGCAAGCTTCTCATAGTTAAAACATCCTTTCCACCTCGTTCTTTCTTTGGCTTCTGCTATATTTTCCACTCTTAGTTTTCAGTTGTATATTTCCTATTTTTTTTCTGCCAGTGATTCTGTCCTAGTTCATGTTTTGTTTGAAACTTGAATATCTTGTTTTGCCTTTAGTAAAACAGTAGTTTGCTTGTAGTTCTCACAAAAATCAGGTGATAAGGAAAAAAAAATAGTGTTATATTACCTGGAGAAACAGCTGAGATCATCAGAAACAGCTTAAAAGAAAAAGAAGGATTGCAGTTTATATCCATGAAGAAGCAGAGTGAAAACTTCATGGTTATCTTTTAGGTTTGCATTTCCTGGTTTCTAAAAGCTTGGCAGGATAATCATGTTCCCTTAACACATTTTTGATGATGAAATACCATTATATAATATCGCTTTATACTTTTATAAATCATCTTGTCTGTAATTATTAATTGTATGAGAGATTAAGAGCAAAAGAAGCTCAAATGGGGAAATGGATGTAGGTCAGTGTGTTATACCCCAGCATACGTGCATAGGATTTTTTTTTAATAGACTTCTGAATCTTTTGTTCATTTTTAATTCTGCAATCTCTAGAGAAACATTTTTCCACTTCTGTTGACCATCTGTCTTTTTTTCCCAGCTGAGTTCTCAGACAGGGACATCCCGCGTGTCCTGAAAGCACGCCATCCTCCCTGCCTCAAATCCCCAGTTTAAAAGCAGGCTTAAATTCCTGTGATGGTAAAATCTGATTGAAAGCAACCACGTTATTTTGGCGCAGCTCCCTTTTAGCTCAGTGGATCTGATTCCTGTTTACATTGAGGTCTTTCCTACCTTTCTGGCAATACAGTAGGATTTTATGGGGAATATAAGAATAAAGCACATTAATTAGATCGTATGTTGATAGTCTTAGCTAAAGGGCCACCAGTGTTATTCGTAGTGGCTACCTCACCCTGGAAAAGTGCTAAACCTGAGGTGAGTTCTCAACATTTTTAGCAGACGGTGTTATCTCGTGTATCAGCACGTTTATGAGCTGCTGTCTGGCGGGCCAGGACGGTAACAGTGGCGGTGATTCCTGGGGTAGAATTTGAAGGCTGCTAGGTCAGTGGCCACCGGGCTGACCGAGCCGTGGGGAACAGCGGAGGTACTGCTGGAAAGGGCTGGAGGTGCCGGGAAGCGTCAGGAAGCCTGGCTTCAGTAGCAGCCCGCTTGCTTCTCCCATTCTTCCCGACAGGATCTGGGCTATCCTGGGCACTTGGCGAGTGTGAAGCTGCTGGCTGCCCTGGGCCCTTCGAGGCGTCCCTTTTGGTGCAGTGACGCGCGTGGCGGTGCCTGGGGCTCAGCGTGCAGCCTGCTGCTCGCGATGCCGCCTCCCCACGCGGTGGCACCCTGTGGGTCTTCATGCCCGATGGAGCTGCTGCTGCCGAGAGTCTCCGCGGGGATCAGGATTTCTGCGTTGACTGTTGGGTTGTGTTTGGAGGGTGGGAAGGAGGGGAAGGCTCCCAGATCCCTGTCTCGTGGCAGCCTCGCTGGCTGCTGTGCGTTGCTGGCAAGGGAGCAGGCAGGGCCGCACGGGCGTTCGGGGCTCTGTACTGGTGCTGACGTAGCAGAGGACCACGTGTTAACACGGTGAAGCTGGTGGCCAAGCTCTTGCCACTTCCAGAAGGGCCAGAGTTGAACTCCAGATTCAGCAGCCCTTCCTCATGTCTCACAGGCTGATGTGAGCAGCCCAGCCTTGTCCAAAATGGGAGAAGTTGTATTTATTGTTAGTCCCCTTCCAGGTGGCTAGAGGGGCCTCGTCCAAAAGGATCAGACCTATTCCATGTAGCCCAAAGTTTTGAACACTGGCCAAGAGAGTTTTGTTGTCAGGGAAGGGAACAGCAGAGGGAATCCAGCCTCACCCCAGAGCACTTGTGCTCAGCACAGCCTCCAGCCCCTGCAACGCTCTGCACTCCTCCACTTTCCCCTTCTCCCCTTTCCACTTTCCCTCTGTAGAGCAGGGCACAGGTGAGCTTGGCAGCTGCCTCTAGGGAAGGAGGCGGCTCTCTGCCAGGCAGAGGGTGGGAATGTGCCTGGTGGGGTGGAGAGAGCCTCTCCACAGCAGATACCTGCCTTCAAGTGAGCGCGGCTGGCAAAGGGAGGCATCTGGGGAATGGGGGCCCTGTAGTGCATGTGGGGAAGGGAGCCCCTCATCATCTTCGTGAGTGTTATCTCTTGGCACCAGGATGAGGATGATGTGGGTGGTTTGGTTTGTGTGGGTGTCACCCTCTGGCATGCCATGCTCTGTTCTACCAGAACAGTTTCACAGGGTTAAGTGAAAAGTTTGAAACCAATTTTACACCGATTTACATTGCAACAGTAAACACTTCTATTGCTCATAGGACATGATTTATTTATTAGCATATTCAAGAATTAAATCATGATGTATACTGTAGCTAATGATGCCTCTGTAGTGACAGCGCTCCTGCGTTTAGCTGACATTCCTTTCCCCCTCCTGTCATATTTAATAACTTAACATGCAGAAGTCTTTTGCATCCAATGTTCATCAGGTGAAATCCTTCCTGAGGTTTTCCATGATATCTAAATTGCTGCAATGAACTCAGCTGTTATCAGAGATTGGATTTCTCAGGGTTTTTCCCCTAAGTCTGTAGCATATCTCAAGGTAGCTCTAATATCCAGTTGTAGTCATTGCCAGGATGAGTTTGGGGTCTGTTTTTAGCTCCAACTAGTCTGTGCTATTATGTATGAGGAATGGTTGAGGGAGCTGGGCTTGTTTAGTCTTCAGAGAAGTCTTAATTGGGATGTTACCTGTGGCTTTAGTGGGAAGATGTGGAGAAGGAGTCAAGACTTGTAATTCGTGGTGAAATGAAAGAGGCCGTAGACACAATCTACAACAGAGAATCTGTGGTTGGATATTAGGATTTTGTTGGATTGGTTGGTTGATTGTGTTTTGCCATGAAGGTAGTCAAATAGTAAAATGTGTTGCCCAGAGGTTGGGGGATCCTTGGAGATTTTTAAAATGTGGCCACATAGAGACCTGAGTATTCTGATCCAAAGCTGGTCCTGCTTTGACTGAGGAGTTAGACCAGATGACATCCAGAGATCCAACACAGGTTACTCTGTGACAGTGTGATTACGAGAGGATATGATTAAGATAGTTACGTGTTTCCTCATGGGTATGATGCATAAGACATGCCAAAATATACACAGGAGAAACACGGAATGCGACTGCATGAACTACAAAATGATAGATACCATAAACGAAGGAGATATTTTCACTCTTTTACCTCTTCTATGCCATCACAGCTGGAAAAAATGTTCTGTGGAGCGTAAATGTTTTATTAGTAATTTAGCAAGATCGAGGGGCATTTGCAGCAGCAGGCATATTTCTCTATTTATTAAATCAGGCAATAAGTCTCTGCAGTCACCTCATTTCTGCCTACAGTAGGATCCAAGGTTGAAAGTAAAGGGTCTGTAACTCACTTCTCGGAGAAAAAAAAAAGGCATTCATAGTGAATTGATATTTGGGGCATTCATTTAGAGGAATGGGCCCTGTTCACTGACTTGCTGCTGCTTTTATGGTGTAAGGGGTCATTGACTGGATTCCCTGGGCCAGGCTGTATGTCGGTGAGATGAATGCATGGAGCCATTCCTCAAAAACAGCTCGCCTGAAGAATATGATTGTCTCTCACAGCCATGAGCGTTACTCATCTGCGGCCTTGTCCCAAGCAAGCCACATTAGAAGACTGAGGAGTCTCCGAAACTCTAATAAAGACTGCCTGGAAGCTCTAAGTGCTGCACTCTAATACAGTTTCTGAAGATGGCGTGGGTATGTCACGGTGTCGAGTGCTTCCACAATATATGCCCTACATGCTCATCTTGCTCATCACTTTGCAGTTCAGAGAAAGAAAAAAAAAAAAAGTGGCATTTTTTAAATTCTTAATAGAAGAAAAATATTTTCTTGAAAAAGTTGAATTTATCATCTGCAGAGGTAGATTTTATGCAGAATTGTAGGATGTGAAGAGTGCCCACTGGGCCTGTCTTGCTTATCAAGCTGGAGCTCCCCGTTATTTCAGCGCGTGTAGGTGCTTGGGTTCGCTCTTCTTGGGAAGATAATATTTACAAGCAGTTTTTGCTGTCAGAGTGCTTAAGCACTTCAGTGCTGTGTGTATAGAGCTGTCAAATTTACAGCACTGATCTCGTCCAGCACTAAGGCAGTTTGGTGCAAACCTGATCTAACTTAAGATTTCCTTAGAGTCTTTTTTTCCGGGATAATGGTGTCTCTGGAGAGCAGAGAGCTGTTTAGTAACTGCAAAGAACCTTTTTTCCCTCCTAACTGGAGCAGAGGAAGTGGAAAGCGAGAACCTTTTGTATAAGTAAAAATTTGGTTTGCCCACTGGGGCTATAAACAACTATCATCTTTTGGACTGCTTTAAACTTGCTGAGAGACTTGTTAATGCTCCAAGGCCCATGAACATCAAAAAGTGTAGCCAGTGTGAGCATCTGGTGAGACACACTGCAGAAAGCAGTTCTCCCAGAAGTCTGCTACACATTCAAGAAAAAATACTGTGAATTAGTTATAAATTAGCAGTTAACTCAGGAAGATAAACCCATGCCCTATTAGCATGCATGTGTGGTTGTAATCAAGTACCAGAGACCAAGAATTTACTTGCATGTATTTTCAGGCAGTGAAGGAAGATGGACGCCTCTAATCAAAGCTGCCAAAGAATAGCTGTCATCTATTAGGCAGAACTGTTGAAACAGTAAAAAGGCTGAATCTAATAAAGCCTGGGAAGCAAAAAAATTAGACTGCGTGGGAGGCGCTGATTTGTTGCCATAATTTTGTTTTAATTGAAAGTGGTTGCTCGTAATATCCCACTTTTGCAACTGCTGCTTATGCTGAGACAGCATTCTGCCTGCACAGGGCACATGGGTTACGTGAGATACCTTCATGGCAGCACGGAGACCTGGCACGCCTGGTGCCTGCTCTCATTGGACTCCCGTTGTCATCAACGTGTGGATAGTTGAAAACTTCACTGATGAAACTAAAGAGCAGCTTTGGTCTGTAATTCAATTTGAGTTCATTATCTTGAATCATCTGAAAGAATTTATAGCATTTTCAATGGGAAAGAAAAAAAAAGCTTGCTTGCTTGCTTGCTTACTTGTTAGCTAACTTTTTCAAAGGTTTCTATAAGAGATGCTTTTGGAGCTAAAAGCTTCCATCTCCTTGAAAAAAAAATGAAATTATCAATAAGCATTGCTAAAAGATGCAGCAGAAGCAGCCTCTGCAGGTGTGTGGCTATTGCCACATGCCTGCCGAGGGAAGGGTCTGCCCTTGCTTAGGAAGGGCATTCACAAAGCGCAGTGTTACAAGGCCTGAGCAGAACTGCCCACCACACACAAGGCAAGCTGCGTGTGGTCGCAGTCCGTCGGAGCAGCCATCGGGGACCTGGACTCTGCTCGGAGGGAAATTGGCTGCCTGCTGTTTGGAATCACCTGATAGAGCAGTGCCAGTACCGCGGCTTAACAAGCTAACGGGATAAATGGAATATATTGCATTCAAGAGCGAGATTAATTCTGTTAGCAGAGTGAGGGTTGTAGCTGAAGCATTGCCACTAATTAGAGATAGATTTTCCACATGGTGCCTGGGATTATAACATAATTCTGCCAGTGACTAAGTCAGGTTGCTCAGCTCTCGGTTTACTCTTTCAGTGAATCTCTTGCATCCCAGCGCGTTCTGCGGTCCAAGATGCAGAGGAAATCAAATGAAGGGGAGGAAGGCAGCACTTATAAAGTTCATATTTATTTAATTACCTCTTTTTCTTTTTTCTAAAACTATTCCTTTTCTAAAGCTAGCAGTGCTTCTACTGTCCACTCTCTTCTAGTTGCTCAAAGGTTTGCCTTAATGTTAAGATTTCAGTGAAATCACGAGGCCAACAAGACACGACAGCCAAACTAGATTAGAGAAGAAAAAGAGCTCTGAGGAGCTCTTCTTGGCGCTTGTGTCATGCATATTGCTCTGATAAAGCAAGAGCTGGAAGCTGATTCGGAAGGACATCGGGAAGGCAGTGCAGAGCAGGAAGGGGTGCTCTGCCTCTGTGCCAGCCTGCTGAGCCTGATGACCTGGGGAGCTTTGGACCTGCCCTGTGTCTCAGGGGGATGGAACGATGCACAGGGAGGGAAGCAGGCAGAGGACAATGCTTCAGCTTCCTCTGTCACTCCGGACTCTTGCCATCAGGCCATTAACCCTCTCTATTTTATTTCAAATCTGCAGACAAATTAATCTTTTTGATAAGCAGGGAACTGAGAACTGGAACCGGAGCCAAGTGTAGCGCAGGCAGCTACCGCCAGCCTTTCCTGCCGTCTTTGGAGCAGGGCCGCTTCAGCTCTGGCACAGCTGCCACTATCTGTCTTTTCTTTTGCTGATGCACCATTTAGGACTGAGTAGAGGCCATTTTTTTCACTGGTGATTTGAACCCTAACAGGCTACAGGCGTTGCTTTTTGCAAAGATCATTTTTATCTTATCTCCTGTTTTTCAACCTTAAACCTGCCCTATGCAAATAAAAATACATTTTGCTACTTTACTTTTATATTCTTAGTCATTTTTCACTGAGGAATTCCAGCTTTCATACAAATTGTATAGTACTGCTTGGAAGTGCGAGTCCCTCTGAATACTTTGGTACATTCTTAGAACTGCTTTTAGTTAAAAGACTTAATAAAAAAATCATCTCATTAATAGATAGTATGGTCTAGGCTTGTGCTTGCCAATTTACAGTATCTGGGTATTTAATCTACACGAAATATTTCTGCAGTTACAATCTGTACTGTTAGTGTAAAATATTCTAGATCTTAATTAACACTGGAAATGTGTAGGCTTAATATGTAGACCATTTACAGAATGTTTACCATAGGAAGAGTCATCGTGTGCAAACAGCTTGCATCTGATGTCACTGCCGTGTACCGTGTTGTAAGTGCAAGGTCTGGGTTGTGTGAGATAATCTGCATCAATTATGGTCATTAAAAGATACCAACTTTTACAGCAAAAGCTACTGAAGTAATTTGAAGCAAAATCTGGCTATCAGTGAAGAGTAAAATTTCTTAAACCGGAGCTGTCTTGTACTTGCAGAGAAGGGAATTTGCTTGGTTTTAATCCCTTTGTCTCTGTAGTCATCATGGCCCAAAAAGGCCCTTTTAGAGAGGAATGGATGCTCCTTAATGATAAGCGCAAGGCATTGCTGTGTCTCGCTTTCTGTGTGTGGGCGAGGGAGTAAATCTGTGCATTTGCCAGCTCTGCGTGTCTAGATACGGTAGAAGCATGCAAAGAAAACGTATTAATCCTGTTTCCTATCAGCAGGACTGTTCCCGTCGTTAGGCTGGGCTGTACAATATCCAAGCCTACCCAGAGGATCGCTGAGACTCATGCAGGGCCTGCTTAGCAGTGTGCGAGCTGCGCACGGCAGGGTTTTCCCTTGCAGGATCCTTGGCACGGCTGCGCTCGGTTCCGCTGCCTGAAAGCAGATTATCTCGGGCGGCACCAGGCAGATGTGGTTCAGGCCTCTTGCTGGCCTGTGCTCGCAGTGTCCGTGTGTCCCCAAGCGTCTCTCTTGCCACGGCCTCGTGGTATGGGAAGGCTGAACCTGCACTGGGTCGGGGAGGTCAGTCCAGGTTCAGGAGGAGGAACCTCGTCCTCATTATTCCTCGAGGTATCCGGGCAGACCAGTGAAGGGAAAGGTATTTTAGGAGATCTTTGGGGTTTCTTGGCCCCATACTAGACAAATTACTATGGATGCACATGGTGTTTTGTGTCAGGATGAGCTGATGGATGTAGTACTCTGCGGTTGCTCAGGGTTTTATTTTCATCACAGAGAGTGTGGCAGAGAGGGAGTCCCAAGGGCTCCATTCGCAAGTGTGCAGCCTGCACTCCTGCTCATTCGGGGCGACACAGCGTCATCCTGGCATTTGCAGGAACTACTCACAAGGAAAAGGAATGTATTATTTTTGGCTTCCCATCATCTCATTCTGTCTTCTTTTTTTCTCTCTACCGAAAGAAGGAAAAACAAGACCACACATGGACCTTTCCCAGAATTCAGCAAGTCCTGAGGGGCTTGGATGTGGCCTCAGGTATCCCAGCAGGTTATACATCTAGCCAGGAGATGCTCTGGAGATTGCTAGTGGTGCATGCTTCAGAAGTTGGGAAACCCTTTAAGAGACCAGAAAAAAAGGTTGTTTAGGGTGTGTATACTTAAGAATCAGTACTGATACTTCCTTTAACCATTTGAGTACGCATGTTCCTATCATGGCACTGGCGGTTCTGATTAAGCAAGGAGAATGAAAAAAGGTTTGAACGTAGTTCAGGAAATGTGTGGTCTTCTGAGAAATTCCTGTAGGCTTGAATTTGCAGCTGAAGTCTCTTGCACTTAAAAAAGAAATAGTAAATTAATTAGGCTTAGCTCTCATTTCAAAGGTGTAAAGAGCACTAAAGTTGTAGAGGGCAAATTACATTTCATCATTTTCATCCAAAGATATCAGACTAAAATACTAAGTGATGAAATGAATGTTATTTTTCAGTTGCCTGGCTAGGTTTTAATTGACAGTTGAGAAGACAGATCTTTTTACCTCCCTGTGACCAAATTCAAATTGCAATAAAAAAACTGCAGCTGTAATTGCATTGCTGTCACAGAATCAGTCTGGGTTTCTTTTACGGTGAATGACAGGAAGGGAGACTATGACACGTGTACTTTTTTATCTCAAGCTGCAAAACTCTCTAAATCCCAGTAAGAACAGTTTTAATCATAATAGGGAGCACGTACTCACCTGTATCCTGTACCATACAGAATGCTTTTAGCCTGTTTCTCACTACTGTATAGAATATGGCCATTGGATTAGAAATGGTGAATCAGAACAGAAGAAAATAGTTTCTTCTTTTTAACCTGCAAGCTTGGGCTTATACAGGGAGACTTTTTTCATTGTTTTTATGTTCCTCAGCTGTTTGCCTTCATCCTGAAAACCTTACCTACTTTAGACAGAGGTGCAAACAAAATGACCTTGTATTGTCAAAAACTGAGGAGAAAACCTTTGCACACTCAGCTTTCTTCACATAGTGAGCTAAATCAAGCCATGCTATTGCTCTAGCTGTCCTCCCTTCCTTTTGACTTCTTGAAACATCAATATTGAAGTAAAATTACTCTCCCAACCTTCATGATATCCAAGCATAATAATTTCTTCCTTTGTGAAGGGACGTGTTACTCTTCTTGAACCCACTCTGGCACGTGCTGTGCAACATTTCTGGCATCTGTATTTCAGGTGGGAAAGTGGACCCATTGTCACCATGGTAGTCAAGGATCAGAGCTGGGGGACATGTTAGTTTGCATCGGGAATACTGGTGGAGAACACAAATATGTAGGTTTGGGATGGTAGACCTGTATAGGAGGGCATTCAGGTAAGGTATGAGGCGTTTAGGAAGTGTTAAGCTAGGATCTTGCTTTGGGGAAGTGGGGTGGCAAGGAGAGGACAGGGAGGTGACTGTGACTTGATGTTCATATGCTGAGGTCTTTAATGACCTACTGATTCTGTTGGCACGTGCCTCCATCCCCACCAGCGTTACTACATTGCTCTCCTTTGGTTGGCTCTCCGGACTGTGGTAAAAGTGGAAATATTTCACAAGAATGTTCGGATGTGTTTAAAATTAATAAAGTTAAACGCTAAACATTACCAAAAGGAACAACCGTGTCTCAGGAAGCTGTTCAGGGATAAACTAAGGAGTGTGTAATTCAGTGCTCCTTTCCAGGCCTGCTTGAGAGTGCGGTTTCAGGCAGTGCTGATAAAGCAGGAGTCGGCCGCTGCAAGCAGCTGTGTGCTTGACTCATCACACCAAGATCTGTGGAGTATTCTGCCTGCTGAATTCCTTGTATCGGGAGATGCTTGAAAGGCTTGGTTTGTCTTCATGATAATGTTTGGCCTTTGAAAAAATCCTCCTAAAATCCTTCTGAAGTACGAGCTAGATGACAGGAAATGCTGCAAGTTTCGTGCATATCTCATCTGCCATGGTATATTGAAATAGAGCACACTGAGAAAGGATCTGATATTGTTTTCCTTGTGGGTTCTTTTTTAATTAGAAAGTGATGGAAAGCATGATATCTGTAGGTGATAATCAGCCCTATTTTATCCTTGCTCAGAGTCAATGTTATGGAGGGGTTTGTAATAACTTGATTTCTGTGGGAGGAATCCCTGGCATTTTAAAAACAAATGCAGAGTAGGGATTTGCATCATCTGCTGCTGCAGTTACTTCTTGTTCACAGTTGTGTTATATTCTTCAGAAACAGAGCGATGAGGTGGAGTTGCTAGAGAAAAGGAAGGTTTCTCCTGGGTTTGTGGAGCACTGCTCCGTGAGCAAGCACGAGAAAAGCCACAGTGCAGAGCGGGAGGCCGGTGGTGAAAGGGGGAGGCTGACAGTGAAAAGCAGGCAGCAGAAAGCCGGTTTAAGGCACCCAAAGATATGCACGGTGTGTGTTTCAGCTAGGACAGTTGCTGACATTAGTTCTTGGAATAAGGAAAATTAGGATTAGGAAAATGAGGTCAAAATTTCAGAAGCATCAAATCACATCAGAGCTGTTTCCTACTGGAAAACAGAGGAAATATTTATAAACTCCCAAGTCATTTAAGAACTGACTCTGACATAATTTATGAATGCTGTGCCTATATGTGAAAACTGGGAGCTCTTCCTAGCCCCTCGATACAGATGTGCGCACCAGCCTCATCCCACATGTTGATGTTTGCAGAACCCATCAGTTGCACCCCAGGCTCTTCAAAACATCAGTTGTTATACTATTAATGATGATTAGTGTTAGGCTTAGGAACCCTGGAAAAACACTTACGGACTGGGGGAAAAAAAAAAAAAAAAAAAAAAGAGCATGTTTTTCCATATGTGCATACGAGATCAGTTGGCCCAGTCATTGTCCTGGACTAAATCATGAAAAGCTCAGGAGTACAAAAGGAGAGTGCCAGTTAGCGTAGTTGCGTGAAAAGTATGTTTTTGTGAGGAAATTTGTGTCATTTCTTGGTGAGACTATGGCGTTGGCTAATAAAGGTAACTGGGTTCTTATCATGATATTCAATGAGTGCACTACAAATCTCAAAGACACACATAATATTCTGATCTAAACTCTTTTCAGAAATCAGCAGTATTTCATTAAATAGATTGAAATCTGGTTAATTCAGAAGTCCCAAACTGTAATTCCAATTAATCAGTTGTGATCTAAGGGGGGGGTTTGTTCTTGATGCCACTCTCTTCAGTAGCCCCTTGCCTGTTTCAATAGTGTGTGAGAAACAAACTGATAGGAGGGTAAGTGAATTCCAGCAGAGGGCATGCTTTAAATGGCACCCAAATTCACTCGGCTGGTTTTAAATCCTTCTAACTAGGCTACTCCGGGTTTGGAACTCTGTGCCAAAGAAGAGCCATTTGCCTAAGTTAAGCTTTAATGCACAATATTTATCATAGTGAGCAATGAGTGGCAGCTGAGTGGGACGTTGGTTATGTCTTCCTGGCAGAAAGGGGGGCGTCACTACCTAAGTGTGCTTTTTTGGGGACCAGGGGCCTCACTGGGACAAGGGGCACTGCAAATAGCCCTGGTGTTGATTCACACCCAGCAGCTGCAGCCCATCAAGGAACTCGTGAAGACAAAGCTTCGCATTGAAACCCACAGAGTTAACCCTGACCCCCGTCTTTTGAGCGAGTACAACGGTCACCTCTTGATATGCTTTTCAGATTCACCCTCAGGATTCGTGATTGTCATAATTCACCCTTGCATGTTGTACAGGGTATTAGTAAGTTCTTCGAGATGTGTTTCTTATATACGTGCAGCACGTTTCCTGGAACCAGATTTTCTACTCTAGTAATAGTAGTTTACAAGTGCAGCAATTATTATTAGAGGTGAGAGGCACATCCCCATCCTTACATGCTGCTTTCATCCCTTGCTTTATAAATAGTTCCTGTTTGGGTGAAGAACTGCTATATTTAAAAGTACAGAAGTATTTTTCAATCATTATGTTTTCCCAGAGAAATTCTTGCAAGAAGGGCTCACTTAGGCTAGTAGTGGCCTAAATAATTTCCTGGATAAAAACGTGGTGTTGTTTAGTAGTCCTCTGATAGATATTGTTTGACTACACTGTCAAAAGGAGTTATTCAGCAGTATGTCTGCTCAGGGGCTATGGGACACTCCTCTCTCTGACCATTATTCTTCTTCCAGCAGATTTTTAAAAGCATCACCAATGAAGATTCAATCCAGGGGCAAGGAAGTCGGAGACTGATCAGTTTTTCACTGTCAGGTAAGTCAGTGTTGATGTGAAGATTTAAAGTCCAGACAGCAGGAGACAAACTATTGAAACCCTTCTGTTTACGTATGTACTCTATGCACATATGTGTATACGCATATACCTGCATGCTTTGAGATGAGAACAAATATGTGTCCTATGGTTACTGTGCCCTCCTCTTCCTTCAGGAGACAATGTTATGCGCTGAAGGACCTTACCCAAGGAGAGTTTTGGGGCCAGATTGAGTTTAGGCAAGGCTCTTTCTGTTATATGGTGCTGTATATTTAGGTCAGAGAAAGCAAGATCAAAGACATATGCTTTGCTTATGGAGCAGAGAGTGGGTGATATGTGGTAGTCTTCTGTTTTTTGGAGAAGACTTTTTGCAGTTTTAGTTTGGACCTGAGACAGATACACATTCCCTAAACACCAGTTTGTTTTTGTTTTTCAGCTGTGACTATCAGGCTTTTTGAGCCCATAGACCACTCTTAATCCTCTAAGTGTTCAGAAGGGCAGTGTTCACCCTCGTTACTTAGTTTTAAGGGCTTAAAATGGTTCCATGAAGCATCTGTGGACTATTTGGTGTGGCCTTGGTGACAACAATTTGGAAATCACCACTATACAAAATTCAGTTTGTAAAAAGAGGTTTATTAGGAGCAAGATTTTTGTTTTGGAATTTTGTACTACCTGTGTATTTTCCATGTTTTTAGCACCTGGAAGACAAGAACTAAGGTGCTGAACTAGATGTGGAAATCCCTTGGGAAAGAAGTATAGAGGAAAGAGAATGTTTCTGATATACTTCAGTTACCCCAGTTCGGGATTTTTACATTCATAGTCTATAAAAAGACCTACACTCACACAAGCACCACCTTCTAAGATTGCCTTGGCAATATGATTATTTTAAGTTTTCTCTAACTTCTGTTGAGGTCAGCTAGAACTTTTGTGCCTCTTTCTTGTGAAACCCTCACATTCATGCTTTTTCAAAATAGGTGCCCCACTGTGGTTCTGAAGAGGTTATATATGTTCTATGGCAGATTGGACTGAAGTTAGATAGGGCCCTTTTAACAACAGTTATTTTTGCTATATGGGGTACTGGACATCCAACCTTTTACACTGATTTGTTAAAGAAAACCACAGATTTAGCTCTACAGGAATAAAGACGGAGAATTAATATAAAAATAAAAAATCTTAAATACTCACAATAGTTAAATATGACAAAAATATGGAACAGAATTTGCATCACTTTCCCATTCTTTCTAATTATTTGGTCTTGTAGCCCAGGAGATGTTAAGATTTATAATTTGTGAGACTTTTAGAGAATATTACCTCAATGTGACCTTTTATAAAACCAAACCATCTAATTTACAGCTTAATTTAAAGTACATAAGGGCCATGACACATAATACATTGGGGATATCTTATTCTAGTGGTTAAACAGCAATTCATTTAAATTTGTATCACATTCATATTAACAGCATGGTCATGGCCAGATATTTGTAGAACCTTGGGCACACAGTTATTTTATCAAAAATCTTTGGAATTAAAAGAAGCTGACTGCTCTCTTTTTTCCTGAGAGCCTAAACTGGAGGCATTTTAGCTAAACAGATTAACACATCACAAGGATGTTTTTATTGTCTTCTTATCTAATCAACAAAAAATAATTGTTGTGTCTGTCAGAGAGACAAATTATGCTATTCCTGTGTCCGTTATGCCAGCTAATAAAACTCAGACCAAGCTGGATCTTCCAGCGGTATAGGAAAAAGCTGAGAATCCTTTCTCCTTATGCCCTTATAGTAGCAAAAATGAAACTACTGTCAAAGCTAGACCACTCCTCCTCACTTGCTACCCTTCCATACTAATATCCTTGCATTTTCACTGTCATTGATTAAAATTTTTGTCCCCAGATTATGGGGTGTTTTTGTTGTTTTTTGTTTGTTGATTTTTTTATTTTAACTAAGTTAAGGTCATTAGTTTTCCCCCCAGGGACACTGGATGTTGCACCAACAGAGTCATGCTGCCCTAAACATATTTCATCTAAAGAACGCAAGGAGAGCTTTTGTTGTTATTATTATATTAATGCTATAAGATACAAAGTTGATAGAATGAGAGAAAAAAAGTCTAGAGGTAGGCCAAATCCTCCAAACTGCAAACGCGGGCAGGCCCTGCTCTCATTTGCTGTACTTGCCTATGCACTCCAGTGAGTTTTGAAAAGAGCTTCTCTGTAGATATTTGTGGCAGAACTGTATGTTCCTTCTGTAGGGTTTTTGTTTATTTGTTCTTCAGAATTTGCTTGGAGAACTTCATACTGGTTTCATTGGAAGTTTTGCCTGAGGAATGATTGCTAGACTGGATAAAAATGTTAACCAAACAAAAAAAGCATAAATCAATGCCTCAAGGCAAAAGGAAATGACTAACTTCTTGAGACCAGAAAGATGAGAGTTTTTATTACTTTGGAGGAAATTTGTTTTTCTGAGTATTTGCTTCTTAGGGAACTGGAGGTTGGTCCTGTGAAAGGTTAGTTCAGATTAATAGGTTCATTAAGAACACTGATTGCAAAGAAGATAATTTCCCCATGATTAGGCTTCTTAATCTTTTATATGATGACTGTATTATTAGAGCTTTCATTATTTAAAATGGTAGGAGAAATATTATAAGCCTAATTTAGTCAGGTTTAATATAGGCTTTAAAGAAAACTATATAGCTACTTTTCACTTACTTTCCCACATGACTGCTGCTGTTACCATTAAATGTCATGCTTTGGACAAGGTGCCTGAAAGTGTCAGAGCTCTCTTGCATGAAATACAGAAAGAAGAAATGTGCTAAGGTTCCCAAGACGTACCAGCCACTTCGCTTCACTGAAAGGTCATCGTTTAGCACCAGTAAAATAAGTTTGCTGAAAGTCCTTGGACTTGTTCTTTTGACTAGTATTGATACAAACTGTTATCATGAGTTCTTCATGGCATGCGTCCTGCGTTTGTCTTTCACAGTTTCACTCCACTGCTTCTTGTAAGGAACTATATATTGTGTTAAATAACTTTTCTCAAGCTTTAATGTTTCACACATTTTATGTATTTGCACTTTCTTTATTTACAAGTGTTCTTGTGGCACAAATGACCAGAAAAGCAGAAATTCCATCTTATCACACTGTCTTGAAAGTTTTATTATCCTCTTTTTATGTAACTTTTTGACCAGCTATTCAGGCAGAATCACCTTTCAGTTTTTAAAGTCAGTGTTTAAATCACACCTGAAGGTGGAATTGAGTCCCCTAAATGTGTTTTTGATACTGCAAAGTGCTTGACCAAAATCCACATTGACAACATACAGTATATGTGGCTTGTGTGGCTCAGCTCAGTGTGTGGATTGCCGCCCTCTGAAATAGGTCGCCCGTGCTCTGGTCATGCTCTACAGAAGGCACTCAACGAAGGAACACAGACATGTTAGCGCTCTGCCGATCGCGTCCCCTCATTAATAGTCAACCCAGACACCAGTTCTGTTCAAGGACGTTTTTTAATTGGCAGAACCTGAGTTAACAGCTCTTTGAGAATTCACAAAGGAAAACTGAAGGGAAATGTTTGATCTGTCCGTTGATATCTTAATTAGAAACTCTTCTTTTGTGATGATGGCTCATGAAGATGGTTCATTGTGCCTTGCTATGTGCCCTGTCTCAATAAGATCATAGTGCATAATTTTACTTTTTGCCATTAATGAGCAGATTATGGAGAGAATAAATTCCACTTGGGTATTCACCAAACGAAATTGCAGTCTAAATTTGACTGTGGTCTTTCCATTGTCCCTTTGGTCTTTTCAGTGCTTCAGCAACTTTGCAGTACTTCTTTTGGTGTGTTTTTAGATACAGTGCATGTTCTGGACCACTTTGACTTATCTCAAAGATGTCCTCATCTTCTCAGAGGCTCAAATGACTCATGAGCAATTTGTGTCATTTCCTGGGTCTGGGAAGATTGAGTACATGTGACTGGTGCTCTAAGTAAGAAAAATGTCAATGTAGTGAGTTGACCATAGAATAGCTGGAGCTTAATGGTCTTTCCCAGAAGCATCAGTAGAGATTCTTACAAGAAAATTGTAATCACTTGGATGGTGCTTGGAGACATGAAGGACATTTACTCCTTGGCTGGAAGGAATCTGCCAACTGTATTAGAATACTAGTATCAGCTTCTCAAATAGCTCTGCTCTTCAGTGGCATTTGACCCTTGTGCTGGTTTGCAAACTCTGCTTCAGTAGAGTAAAATTTACACCATCAAGAGACCTGGTGAGCAGACTATTCCTGAGACATTTATATGGGCAGAATACTCTTTTGAATAATTTCTAAGAAAGTTCTTCCACGGCTGCTGGGGAAAACTTCTCATCTTTTGCTAGAGCAGCTTCCAACTTCTTTAACTTACTACTTGCAAAATGCTGATCAGCCCAGCCATAATTTGTTTAGAAAACAAGCTACTCCTGAAACTGTTTATCAGCCTCATTTTTCTGTGCTTTTCTGTCCTGCTCCTACAGGCATGAGTCTGGAGCACTCTCTCTACTACATTCAGAGCAAACTGGAACATCATTTGTGGTTTTCCTGAGCTTTACCGCCTCAATATCTCCTTGCTGTGCATGACAAAATGTCACCCTTATGCCAGATCGTGTTGCTGCTCTGCCCCTAATCACTTGTACTGAGACAAACTGAAACCATGTAAACACAGATGTGTTTGAGTTGCGTCTCTCCGAATGGATTAATACTCTCACCCAGTTCCGTATTTTGCCATTACAAAGTTTCCAGACATCACACTAATGTTCTCTGTTACTCTGCAGTGCCCCAGAGTTTGTGGTGCTGTATGGAAGAATTTGCAGAATGGTCGTTTGCGACATAGACAGGGTGTCTATGGCCCAAGTTAAGGACAGAAGCTACATGCATGCAAGGGACCCGGAGCATAGGTGTCCTACCTCTTACCCAGACACTCAGAGAGCTGCATGTTTCAAACAGAAGCCCACGAGTCAGAATAAATGGATAATTCCCTTGGTGATAGCCACTGACAGGCATTAGCAGTGCGCCTGGGTGGTCCAGAGTGCACCGCCTGCAGTTGCTGGATGTCTGCAGTGGTGAAGGAGCTGCCGGTTGCCCAGTCTCCGACTGCATTCCTTCCTTGTGTCATTTTCGTGAGAGATCGCCCGACATTACCAAACATATTGAGATGTCTAACCCCTTTCACACAGAAGTGTAATTTATGAGCAGCTGGGAAATTGGCATATGGTATATTAATAACTTTTTAAGTAGGCTGGATGAAAATGTACCTTTGGAAAGCACGGCTGAATTATGTTGATAGCTTTTCCTCATATGCTGACATGAAATAGATGATGCAGGGTGCAGTAAGATAAATCTAGGTCTTTGTTGGTTTGACCAAAGATTTAGACTCAGTTAATCCTATACTGTCGCTTATAAATACTGAGTGTTTTCAGTGCCTTTTGTTAAAAACAATGCAGATGAGAGAGAAATATTTTTGTATGGCGAAGCAGAATAGGTGACATTATTATCCTTCTATTGGGATGCTACAAGGGGACCTAGCAGTGCTAAGAGAGTACCAGGAAACACCTGAAAATTTAAGGGCTTTTTATTTTTCCTGTGCCTTTTGCTAGAAGTTTATAACATTCTTGGGTCCCACATCGAATTCTTTTTTTTAATGAAAGTTTGTATTTTTGAAACAGTGGGATATCTGTCCTCGAGACAGCTAATTCTGCTGTTCCTTCAAGTGTATTAGATAATAATATTTTCAGATAATTTAGCATATTATGCAATTTTAGCAAGAAAATGACACAGAAATTTCCTGTTGTGTGCTTGGCTAAATCATCTCTCTCATCTAAATACAAAAATTAGAGTACTAATTAAGGTTAGGAGTACAATCACCATCATGACTGTGATTAATTCCAACAAATAGGAAAAGGTTGGTAGCTCTTCCTAATTATCAGCTTATGAGGAATATAAATGTATATATATATATTCTTCATAATACACAGTACATATATGTGTAAAATTAAGTGCTAGTAATCTTGATTTCTGTCAGTAGCCCATTTCTCTGCATAGCATCACACAAAGAAAATACAGTTCCTCTTTGAAGGAAAATAATTAGAAACATATATAGCAATAAATATTTCAGTTTGAGAATCTTTTGAGGAGACATCAGAGAAGAAGAAGCAAAGATCCCGGAGGTATTTCTCTCCTCTCATATGTTAACAGCCTTACCCCGTTAGGCTGGCGGAGCCGTGTCGTTCGTAGTTCTCCTGCAGTCTTGGTTCCTAGTTCCTGGCATGCGCTTCTAACAGCCCAACGCCTCTGCAAAACAGTTGGCCACAGAGGATTTCAGAGGGGCTGGTAGGGGAGATATTTGTTGGTTACACAGAGATTGCCCACTCAGAAAACAAATCTGTGTTATCAGTTTGAACCAGATCCTTTTCTTTGTGCAACGCTGTATTGTCAGTGCTTTCAAATGAGCCATGAACAGTGATATTCACTGTTCTTATTAATTGTTACTGTCACTGAGATGCATAAAAGTATCTCTAAAAATATAGTCTGTTTCAGGCCCATCTGTCCCACAGTTTTTGAAGTCTCTGCCATAAGAATCGCAGGGTAGAATAAATGATTAAAGTCAAACAGAACACCCAGGGCAAAACCAGTTGCCTTTTAGCTTGCACATTTTATGGATCTTGCCGTAAGTTAAGGAAGCAAAATACTACTTGACATATCCTTGCCTGGATCTGCTGTTTTCTGGAAATAATAAATAAATAAAATGAAGTCGATTTGGAAATTCTGTGCGTTTCAGATTCATCCAGAATATCTTCCTAGAGGGTTTCATAAGGTGTCCTGTAACCTGCTAGGACAATTGTTTTCGATCAGTTAAAAGAGAATGGAAATCCCGTGGCAGCTAATGTTTCAAAATCCCCCTTACAAAGCAGAATTACTTATTTAACTTGTATATTTAGGAACACATCTAAGCAGATTTTAAAAAGTTGTCTTGCCTGTCGTTTCGTGGGTCTTTAAGAGAGGAAGCAAGTAGTGTGAATGCACTTTGGTACTTTTAGCCCCATATGAAATAAAGAACAGAACAGTAAAATCTTCATACAAAGAATGGTGGAAATTAGCTACTGAATTCACTAATGAAAGCTTAGAAATGGATTGGGAAAAAGAGGGAGCCAGAGGCTTCAGTTTGTAGCTCTTGCTGACCCAGAATTGATGAGATTCCTGGGGATTGTTTTGTATTTCATTGTCTTTGCAGGGACAAATCATAACGGACTGTGTGTCTGTCTTCAGGACCTTTTGGGAAAATTTTGACATAAGCGCCTGCAGTTTTTGTCTGCGTGACTCGTATTATGTTTCCTGGGAGTTCTGCAGCTAAAAAGGCCTGCTCAAAACCTGGGAAATACGTGCAGGAGTTTTCCAAAGCTAAATTTCACAGAATTTCATAGAAACAGAAAATTAAAACCTATATGACATATATATTGGGTATATATATGACATATATATATGGCTGTGTAATCAGATGAATTGATCTCGTTTTTAGAGCAAAGTTGTTGCTGGAGTCAGGCTGAACAAGTGCTCAGCTCCTTAGAAAAATCAGCAAATCACTTTTATTTAGTTATATAAATGTTGATGTAGAAGCCATATTTTCCTGCACAATCCGGTTGTAAAATTTGCAATTTCAATATATAATGCTTTGTAAATTCTATATTACTGTATTGTTATGGTTTAGCTTTAAACTACCTCACAAGAAAGATTAGTTGTTTTATATTCCTAACATATTATTTGATTCCTCACCAATTCTGTGTCTAGTTCTCCTGACCTTCCGAATGGCTAACAGGACTGTGAAAAATAATCAGAATATTTACATTCTTTCAGATTTCCAGGCTTTTGGTCTGAAGAAAGGAATGTTTTTCAATCCAGATCCTTATCTGAAGATTTCCATCCAGCCTGGAAAACATAGCATCTTCCCAGCACTTCCTCATCATGGACAGGAGAAGAGATCCAAGATCATGTGTAATACTGTTAACCCTATCTGGCAAGGGGAGGTAAGCAAGTTGTGTGTTTGAGACTTTTACTTAAAAAAGGGAAATTACTCCAGCAATATTACCTGAGTTACTTGTGAAATCCTTTCTTGTCTATGTAGCCATTGACCTAACTTCACTTGATGTGCACTTCATGGTATATCTTTTTGGTGTGAAAAGCTCAATTTGCTACAAAAATGAAATATAATTTATCAAGTTATTCATTGAAGGTAGGCATAATCCAGAATTGAAAAGTAAATTTGCATCATTAGAAATACTGCTGCTAGATTACAGGGAGAGGAGATGTTGTGTGAAACAGAGTGAATACAGCATGCAAATAAAAAGAATCTAGGTGTGTGATTGAAAAAATGCCAGTGGTAATGTAAATTAAAGGCAACTTTGGCACATTTGCCTATCACCTTGAAGGCAGACTTTGTAGTTTGGAGCTCCTTGTAGAAAAGGCTTTGTAGGTATTAATGAGATCTGAGAGTTTAATTGTTGCCTGCTGTTTTTAAATTACACCCGAAATGGCAACAGATAACAAAGGATGAGGAGTCTCTTCAGAATTAAAGGAACCTGACACAAAGGCTGAGAGTTACTGTTGTTCCCTGTCAGACCAATGCCTCCACTTCAGGAAAGAGTCAAAGTAAATAAATAGACTATATAAAGTTATTTAAATTAAATGCAAATTACAAAATACTGTAGGGATAATTAGTGCAAACTGCATAGATAAGGAAGCTTGAGTGGAGAAAGACAGGAAGAATATCTTTGAATGCTCCTTCCCTATGGAGGATGGTCTAGAAGTGAGGTAGCACATTGGGTTGTGCAACATGGGAGCCAGTACAGAGGAGGTTATATGGTGAGTTGGAGGACACTTCAGAGATTGTCCAAGAAATGTGCCTTTTAGCAGGACTTAAGTAAGTGGAAGGCCCTGCCTATCACAAAACATCTGCCCAGCTGCAGTTCATCTCTTGTTGCAAGCATCAGTTGTATTTCACTGAGGGATCCCAGGCCGAGCTGAGGAGCTGGAGCTGATATAAAAGATCAGGGAGTTGACAGAGATGTTTCAATAAAGTGCAAAAGGTCCAGGCCTAGAGGTGAAGAAACAGAAAGCGAAAAGTTACTGTGTATGTGTCACGCTCAGTGCATATGCGCTGGCACATGGTGTAGGTGCCAGGAGCTGACACTCAATGCAGGACACAGGACATGGCTGTGGCCCCACCACGCTGCAGCAGCCAAAGTTACCTGCTGGGGTGTCACACAAGCTGTCCTCAGTCAGAGGGGATGTATCAGCTCTGCTGGGGGAGGCTGAGAACAGGATGTTTAGAGGCACTCAGTGTTGCTCTGAGCAAGCAGGACTCTCAGCAAGTGTAGCTCGCTCTCATGGTAAGATCCTTTTACTCTGTTGGAGGATAAATAGCCACAGAGGATGAATGTGACCCTGATAAAGTGTCAGGAGTGTCTTCTCCTCAGGCCATGTGGATTGGCTGAGCTTGTGGGCTGACACGTGTTCTCCAACAGAATTCTGCAGTGAGGAAAGGAGAAGCAATGAAATGGCCTCATTGCAGGCACAGGAGAGGAGAAGAGCACGGCCGGCTTCCAGCTGCCCCGTTCAGTATGGGATTTTCCATACTGAACGCAAGCACACGGCTTCTGCTTTGCTGTTGTCAACCTGTTCATGTCTGAAGAGTCTGAAACCAACCACGTAGCTAATCACGTGTCCAGTTTCTACCTTGTCACCAAGTGATGTGGAGGTGTTGGGCTGCAGCTTACACACGGGAGCTAGTCTGAAGGCTTATTCTTAGCACTGAAAAGTTGGCTTCTGTTGCACAGAGCTTTTCTTCTGCTTTGCCCCTACATGTGGCAAGGGAAGGATGAAAACCCCAGGCTCTTGCTGAGTGGTGGTAGTAGTCATTCTTCTGTCCACCCTTTACACTGATAAATGTGAATATATGAAGTGCAAATCGTTGAGCAATCACAGCTATTTTCATTAAATGGACCAGTCACTAGGATTTTTCTCTCCCCAAAAATATTTTAGGTAGTGATTTATTTCAGAAGGATGATTCTTTCCTAAGATTTTCTGTCGCTATACAATCTCTGCTTGTCAGTAGAAGCCAGATGATCCTTTTTTTAATTGAATGATGCATGGCTGCTAAACCTTGACGAAGCCTGGAATGCGGAAATGAAACAGTTCATTCAGTAGAAATATCTGCACACTGGAATCATTTTTTTATGCTCTTGATTGCCTTTGGGCACATTCAGAAGTAAAAGAGTTGCCTCAGTTTTGCAGGAGTTCTCCACCAAAACAAAATCCTACAGACTAACAGAAAATGATTCATTTATTTGCTTATGTCAATATATTCTGCTATACTCCATCTCTTATACTGACTAGGTTTTATTATTTACATAATAACCACCTGTTTTATAATCACCCTCTAGGTGCACCGTGATGTCTCGGCCAATTTTTTGGCCATGTCAAATGTAGTACTGACAGTTGTCTTCATTTCACAAGCCATGCAACTGCAGTGCAGCACAAGTTATCCTGTATGAGAGCTAGGTGTAAGCAAACGGGAGTTTCTAGCACAGGGATATGAGCAGTGTGTAGTGTTTTGACATGTGGATCAGGGCTCTGGGGGAGGCAGATGGAAGTGGCCATGGCTGCTGGTGGCAGGGACCCAAAATGCCCCAGCATGTGGCTGTTGGCTTCAGTGGAGTCAATGACTGGAACTGTTTTGGGATTGGAGTGGGGTGCTACGTAAAGCCCATACACACGTTAACAGTCATCTGTTTGAGACTCACAGAACTGCAAGAGTGTGACAGGCCTGTTGTTCTGCCATGTTAACCTGAGGTAAAATGCAGTGAAAATCTGGGAAAAAAATGTTATTTTCCCAAATACTTTGTTTGTCTAATGGAATTGAGAAAGGTCAATATTGATCATATCCCTTCGATTCCCTTCTGTTAGAATAGTGGTGCTTATTTCCATATTGTTTCTTGTCATGCTCACATTAAAAAGATTTTGTCGGCAAGAAGTAAAGCAATAGTGCAGGCAAAGAGTACAGATCTGCCAAAAAAATCTGAGTGTGATAGAAACTCTCAGCTGCCTAATTCAACAGGTGTCAGCTTATTTGAGTGTCAATTTTTTTAGTGTCAAGGTATTTATTTTTGTTTCTTTAAAGGATTTTGAGCAATTAGGCATCATAAGCAACAAAGCAAACCGGCTTAAGGAGTTTATGCACCTCAAGCTGTTTAGCAAATTCTCTATGTGACTTGTGCAAGTGGAGCACTTGAGGCCATCTGGATTTTCCCTTACACATATTATGATACTCCTCTTAACTGTAGTAGTTTGTTCTAGCTAACTGCTTTTTAATGGTTTGTTTATACGCCAGTGAGTGGAGAGAGAACCAGAGAGTGGAGAAATGGGCAGTGAGAAGACTTTAAACTTGGCTGTTGCAGCTACCCATGCATTTAAGGTAGCGGGAAGCATTATCTTTTAGGGGACACATCAGATTTTGACTCTGATGTGGGCTCAGGTACTTGATGTCGTATAGAACTAGAGTGGTGCAAAGGATGCTTGATGAAGGGTGAGTCTTTGTAGAACAAAACATAAACCATTCAAGAGGCTTTAATATATTTGAATCAAGACTGTGACTTTATACTAGAGGCAGACTGGTTTTGTTCTTATTTCGATCCAGTACTGAGAGCGCTAAAGGCTCAAAAAGTACTGCCTGATTTCGCCAGAATTCCAAAGTGAGGAAGAATTAAAAAAAAAAAAAAAAAAAAAAAAAAAAAAAAAAAAGGATTGTGTCACTGATTGAACTAATTGCATTATTCTTTTACTTAAAAAACATTTTCCCCTTTCACTGGTGAATGTAAAAAAACCAACTGCAGAAACAGGAAAGCTGTTACATGTAAGCCTAAATCCAACATCAGTCCAGTGAAATCCTGATCCTGAATTCAGTGTGAGCTTTGCTAAAGGCTTCTTTGGAAGCAGGTGAGGCCTCATGAGTGGTAGCTTCACTGTGAAACATTTCTGCACATATGCCAAAGCAAAGTGTTGAACAAATATAGCTCAACTATGCAGAAAAGCTGTGATTTTGAAGCTGAAATTTTTTGAATAGCTGGTGATGTTTTAAATGGAAGACCCAAGGCATCTTCATTTCCTTCAGGAATAGGCTACAATGAGGAAAAAAGTAGATCGTTTTCGTATATTCTTCTAGAAGAGATACACTGTAATTGCAGCTTGCACCTAGAAGACTGCATCAGTCTTGCTAGTCATATATTTGAGTGCTCATGAGAGTACTCAAATATTTTCAGTCTATGCTGCACTAACTAGTTTGTAGACAACATGTGAGGGATGAAGAAGAATCATAACGGGCTCTTGAAGCAGTTGTTTGGACTTGATTTTTCCAGAAATTCTTTTCAATTTCTAATGGCTTAGTGCTGAAATTTGCTGTTAATGAAGAGACATCTTTCAGAACTGCTGTTGGAGAAATTATGATGACCCTTTTAATCAGTAACTCTGAAGTTTAAAGAACACATGAAACAGATGGGAAGGAACTTTTTTTCTCCCATCTGTTTCAATTAGAGAGATGGCAGTTTGGCAGTTCTGAAGGGAAATCTAGGAATTCAAGTCATGGAAGATGCTATTCCACTTCTAAGGAACTCAGGAGAAAGAGCTGGCTCAGACCTCAGAAGAGCAGCACAAATTTATGTGCTCCCCCTTTACTACAGGACAGGAGACGTCGTGCCCTGCCTGAACAAGGCCACACGTTAGCCCTGGCACTCTGGGGCACCGCTGGACCCCAGGGCAATGGGCTCTGTGTGCAGGGCTGCCCCAGCCTTCAGCAGCAGTGGAGCTCTGTGCCCAGTAGTGGTGACATTGCCAGGTTTGGGGCTGTCATTGCTGAATACCATCGCAGGCTTAAGAAGCTGGAGTTCCCCAGGAGCTTATCTGGTGGTTCGGTGAAGGTGTGTGGGACAATGGTGACGTGTATGGGGAGTTTGAATGGGGAGTGGAATAACTGAGATGGAAAGTGGTGAGTGCATTAAGAATGTAATTGGTTCACTGGAGCACTTGAAACGAAACACCCACTAATGAAATAGTCAGCTAAAAGACTAAAACTGTCTTCATCCATCAAAAGTAATTTACAGCCTTTTAAGATTTGCTTCTGCTCATATTGTCCCTGTGGCATGATAGCTATCATAAATATAATTTCAGATTAATTATATCACTTATTCAACTCCAAATCAAGAGACTAATTCTTCCTGTCGCCTCTGTTTTAATTTACCTACTTCCAGCAGTTACACTGAGTGTTTTAAAATGACTGAACTTGCACTAATTCTGTCTAATCAGCCTAAGTAGACATACACTGTTCATTTCAACAGCTTCCTTAGTTTTAGTGAGAGCTGATCACTAGGATAGCCTTTAATTATCTGTATTCATAGATGAAAGTAATACTGGTAAAGAAAAAAAACTGTATGAATTAGTCCTTATTATCACATGACTTTCTATGGAAATTATTCTTAAACTCTAGAAGTGATTTTTTTACCTTGTAAATGGATAGGGTAATATAGCATTAGCATGTGCCTTGATTCTTCACCATATGTAAGTCATATACAAAATCCCTGTGTGATCTATTCATGTTAAGAAAATGAATCATCTGTGTATGTAAGCTCATTCTTGGGCCTGGGAGGAAACAGGGACTAAAAAGCAGACTATGATCTGAAACCTCTTCAGTGGCATTTACACCGGTGTTTTCAGATCCAGCTTCGAGATGACAGCAGCAGTGTAAATTCAAACCTATATTTAGGTTGCTGAGGTGGTGTGAGCGTATGAACAAGTCAGCTGATGCTGTGTATCTTTGATTCTGATCTATGGCTCTGTGAATGCTAATCTGTAGGAATGGACTCTGTAAAACCTGTGCAAATGAGAGGAGAATCCTAATGACGTTCTAATGACTAGAGCCAAAATGGATGATAGGTGCATCATTTAGCTCACATGTTGAGGTGGTTCTGTTCGTGACTTGCACCTAAGCAGTTCCAAAACGCATGGACTGGATTACTTCCTGGGGAAGCTAAGCCAAGTGATGTGCTCCAGGTGTGCACCTAGCGTTCTTCAGCCAGTAAGGCTGAAGCTCAATCCCAGGGACTGGATTTAATGGAGAGAGTACACAGGTGCTCATGGCACGTGGCCTTTCCTCAGTATCCCAAGGAGCTTGATTCATCCTTGTGTTCAGATTTTCAGTGCATAGCTTCCTTTCAGAAATACCCCCAACGGCTAAGTGTTTCCTTCAACTGGACTAAAAGATGTTTAGATGACAATGAAAAGGTTCCTTTCTTGTCCCACTAACTCCATGGATTTTCCAAACTGGGAGTCTTCCAGGGCCAGGCAGCTAGTTGCTCACTCCATTACTCCTGTGGGATTCCTCATGAGGGGGGAAGTCCATGGTCTCCGTTCATCTTCACGTAACCTATAAGTGGGAAGTATCTTATCCTGAGCCAGTAAGGTTTACTCAAAGGGACAGCTGATGCAGCACGTGGATGAGCTGGGGATTGATGCTGTTCGTAGAGCCAGGCACCCTGTGAGAAGCAGGCTGCTCTTCATGACCATTTCGTGGCAGTTTGGCTGAGGCAGTCTGCCATGTCCTCTGTGGGGTGAGCCATGTCACTTATCACCTCAGGTTCTAAGAGGAGTTTTGTACCACGCAACAGCTGGTGTTAACTGCAGAGTGATGCACTGTGACTAAAGCAACGTGGCTGGGGTGGGCTTATCAGAGAACAAAAATTTAATTTCTTGTTTGGTATCCAGCTATCCACTGGCTTCTGTAGATGAACTATGAACTTTGGGTCCTGTGTTATCTTTTAAGGATATGTCTCCTACTCTTTTCTTATAAAGTGTTTTACATGAATTTCTTTAAGAGATCTAGTAAAAACTTTGAGTCGTCCTTTTATTTTTTTTTTTGTGTACTCTTCTTCCCCTATGGTCTCATTTCTGCTGTTATGCAAATAAATACATATTCAATAATTAGACAAAGCCTTTTTCTTGAGTAGGGCTTTAACCTTGAAGCTATAGCTGGATTTTTTTAGAGATTGGTTTTCATTTTAGGTTGAATTCCCAGACTTTCTTTGAATATATTTGAGAGTGCAGTATGGTACAAAGAGAGCAGATAAAATCTGACCAAAGCATCAGGAGGACCACATCCATGCAACCATTCCTAAGTTGGGTTGACCTCTGAAGAGCTGGAGAGCTTAGCCCTTTTGAATTCTCATGTGCTGATGTAACTTTCCCAGAAACTGCCAGAAATGATATTTTCACTTCATTCTTTGCCTCTGGAAAAAGTCTATCTATGTAAACTTGATTACACCCTTTTACAGTTAGTTTCATTGTAAACTCTACTGTCTTTGAGTTGCCATTAATTTCTTGATTGGACTCGCGGAGTTTGCATTAGCTATTGCAATTCAGGGAACTTTGCAAAGACCTTGGTACAACTCAGAGTCTCGTCAGGCCCCTACTCTTGCAGAAGGAAACCAAGAGATTCCTGCTATTTCAAAATCCAGTGAGTCTCCTGAAGATGCATAGGTAGTAGAATTTTTATACTAGACCCTCTACAAATACATGTTTTGTGTTACAGCAAAACCTACCAAGCCAATAAATAGTGTTCATCCTCCTCATGTATGAAAACATCTTTTAAAAATGTTCTCAACCTTCCTAGATATACACTCCTGCAAAGTAAGGCAGTGGTAGAGTACTACAGTGAGGGAGAGGTGTTTGAGAAATATTACCAAGAAGAAAAGTTCTCTTCAGTCTTTATATTGGCTGCGTTCTCATAAGATGTCTTGACCTCATTTGGAATTTTCTAATCTTAATGAAAATATTTGTCACAGAATAGTTGAATTACATAGGTGCCTAGGACACATCTTTGATGGAGATGAAAAGAATTTTCATGGATGTATTTTACAGTGTCCTGCTTGGGGGCAAAGCAGAAAAAAAATAAAAATGAAAAGTCTGTAAAAAGTTTTCTTTGCTGATGGAGAAGCTGAAATAGTGCTGCGGCTCATAGTTGCCAGGAGAGATAGAAAACATCAGTCGGAGGTGATAGGTGGTTGTTTTGCATGTTTTGCATGTTTATGTTCTGTGCAGTTACGGTGTAACTCAGCTTCCAGCAACATTAGCAAGGGAAACAAGAGTAGGTTCTTCCTTAACAGGATCCTAAAAAGGAGCTGCTTAAGAGAGATGCAGGTCACAACAGACACTTTGGCCAAACGCCAACTTAAGCTGATTTTCTTAGCTTGTGAGTAAAACCTTTTGGACAGAAACATCTCTTCTGAGAGGTGAATGTCATGTCCATAACCTGTTCCTGGTCACCTGCACTGGACCGATCCTGAGCTTGCGGTAGTGTCGGACATGGCTCCACTGCTTATGAGGGACAGCAGTTCTTCCTCATTTGCCTTTCCCCACAGTCCCTTAGCTAGTAGCTCTGAGCAGAAATATCGTTTTGAAAGTGCGGATTTTTTTTTTTTATTAAATGAGACCTTTTGAATACTTGGCAGAATTGGCAGAAGATATATTTGGAATAAGGGTTATATGGGGTGATACAGATCTGATGTAGATACCATGAGGATTTCAGAGCTATGCTTTGCACTGGGTAACCTTGCTCCTGCAGGATGCTATTTTCTGCTGCCCTGTGGGACTATTGTAAGGCCTATATCCACATAAATGTTTTTTCTCTCCTTTGCTTCCATGTGATTTTAACCAGAGCTTGTTTCAAACACGTTAAGCAAATCAATGTCTGCTGGTTCTGAATTTGAGTGGGAAGGAGGATCTTCCAAGATTCTTTTCAGAGCTGGTAGAAAAATGCCTGTTGGCTTCTTGGTCTTGATACTGAGAGGCACAAAAGCAGCCCACAGACCACTCATTAATTTGCTCTCTAGTGCTCCTCTAGGCTCCTCTAGGCCTTGGATTTGAGATCATTTACAAATCTCACCTGTCCTTATGGCAGATGTGTTGCGGGCTCTCTAGGAAGGTCCCCAGTTCTGTTGTTAGTCTCTTGAGATGGCCGCAGGGGACAGCGAGGACAGCAGTTGCCCTAGAAGGAGGCCGAGCGCCCAGCTGGCAAGTGAGTGAACCGTGAGGGGCATTCCAGAGCCCAGGGCCCCCTAGGGGTGCAACCCCCTTAGGGGTGACTAATCTGGGCTACCTCAGATCCAGCCTGGCAGGTACTCCTGCAGGTAGAGTTGGCTGTCAGTTCGGCTACAGCCTCCACCTCACAGTTTTCTGATGCCGTAATGTAGATGCAGCTGTTGTGCTGTCAAAAAAGGAAAAAAAGAAATCAACAAAGCCACAGAAAATGAGCCATGGCTGTCATGAAAATATACGGCTTAAAGATTACTCTCTTAGGTAGTGAAAGAAAATGGAAGGTAGCCAATACCAGCTGCAAAACATACAGGAATCTGGCTGCAAGGAATGTTGGTCATAAAAATCTATTTGGATTCCAAATAATATAAGACTTGCAGTAAAAGATGTGGCTGTAACATCAACAAAATGGAAGCAGACTTACTCAAAAAATGCTTCCTTTCCAGCCATGTTGTCAGTGTGGACACATACAAGAAACAACATTAGCTTCCCTCATCTAGAAGAGAGTATGTTTTTATTTCAAATTGTGATCACACAGCCTCTTTTTCTCACCCCTCCTTGGAATGAATTATTCATCACAACATCACTCAGTGTGAACCCAAGGGGACTGCCGAATTCATAAGCAGAGTCTTTTTTTTCAAATTTGCAGATAGGAAGTTTATACTGAAGTTCATCCTCAGTGTACAAACTGGCTGTTGCTGTGTGACAGTTAGCAAATATTAGGCAAGGAGCATCACATTATTTAATACAGCAGTATCACATTGCTGCCCAGCTGCATTAGTTATATCAATGAAGACCATGGCATTTGGGGTCCTTTCTGTTGCAGATGGATGAGATGTTAAGGCCTTGGACGGTAGAAATGCAGCCAGTGAATCCTGGTTCAAGCAAAGGGGCTGGCACTTGTCAGAACAGAAAAGCAGGGAAGAAAGAGAGAAGTTAGGGCTTGATAGCGATTAGCTTCTGCAACCAAAGAAGGTAGTGCTGTCTTTAAATATCACAAGAACCTATATGTTTTGAAAAATAATTGGTGATTTTGGAAAATGGTTTCCAAGTTCGCAAACCTGTCTGTTTTGGTAGGGTTCATTTGTCAAAAGGCAAGTGCCCAGCTTTTCTGCAAGCAAGGATTCCTTAGGGCTTGTCAGGTTGGAAGGCCTAAACCTTAAGCATCCCCAGTAAGGGATTGCCTTTGAAAAATCTAGTCCATCAAGAATTAAACTGGGTGGGAATAACAGTATCAACAAATGCCTAGACAGTGGAAAAATGAGTTGCATAAAATTAATAGTGTTTTACAAGCTGTCTCCAAACCCATTTCACTGGCTTCAGTTCTGGTCTCAAACTGCAGTAGTTTCCAAATGGCAAGTCTTTGAGTTCTTCTCTACTGGATGCTTCAGGTCTTAAAGGCATAATTTTGCTTCCAATATGCTGATTTAAGGTATCAAAATGTGCTGCTAGGAGTAGCATTTGGGATATGTGATCATGGACCAGGAGTCTGGTCCTAGGGCAGTCTTGCATACACTGAGATTCAACAGGGCTGGTAGGTGATATATTCAGAACACAGTTTGATTTTGTGTGATATCTTTTTACATCTGAGAGACCTATCTGTTCTGAATAACAGAGCTGTTTCCCTAGATTGAAGCCAACATATCTTCCTCCATGCATCAAGAATCTCTTCTCAGGTGCTTCCATAATGTCAGTATATCTTAGCAGGTAAAATACTATTATTACTAATAATGACACAAAGTATTTTTATAAGGCAACTTTTAATACAAATGGGAAATTAATGTTCTCTCCTTAATGTGGTTTAGCTGCTTTGGTAGTCTGTTGCAGAAGATGTAGAAAACGAGAAGGAAGTAATGCTTTAGCTTTTACTTTAGTTGTATTTAATTATTTACTTTCTTTCAAGGCCTCAATAGTAGCATATCCCATGCTACTCATCTCATGGTATTTTTACTTGAAGCTGTTTTGGTCTCAGCATTTCTGAGAATAAGATCATGATTCAGCAGAGCAAACAATTTAAGGCTTTACTCCAGGCCTCAGTAATCCAGAGCATTACTCTGTTGGGAATATGGTCTTTGGCGGTGGAAAAGCTAAAAATTATTTCATCCATCTCAAGATTCGATTACTACAGAAATCTTTCAGCTCGGTAGTGACCTTTCAGCCATAGACTTACAGTTATCCCACTACAGACACACTGTAGTAGAAATGTCCATTTCTGACGGATGACATTGTCCTTAAACTTGAAATATCACTCTTCCAGTTTCTACCTCAGGTTTTCGTATGTACATTTTTCAGAAATTTGTTGAAACATTTTTTACAAACAGAAAGAGATCCTCGAGGTGGTGGTCACCTGTTCTGGCGTGTTCAGTGATGAGACCTGTTGTAGGTGTTCCCATTCCTATCTCGCCCCGTGTCACTTGTTCCAGTTGCCTGTGCTGTGGCTTACCATCTGATTTAGCCCATTGTGGGGTCTGGCTGCAGACCAGGTTAGGAGGTTGATCCACGTGAACAGGGTATTCAGGCTTTTGCCTTTTTAAATGGGGCAGGTTTAAGCGAGAGAGGGAGACATTTATTTATTCCTCTTTAGTACAGGAGGGACATAGAGCTTCTGGACATGGTCCAGCATAGAGCGACAAAGATGGTTAAGGAATTGGAGCATCTATCATACGAAGAAAGACTAAGCGAGCTGGGCCTGTTTAGCCTGGAGAAGAGAAGATTGAGAGGAAGTCTGATCAACATGTACAAATAACTGATGGGAGAACGTAGGGAGGAGGGGACCCAAGTGGTGGCCAGTGACAGGACAAGGGGCAATGGATGCAGATTGAAACCCAGTCAGTTCCATCCCCATGTGAGGAGGATCTTCTTTCCTGTGAGGGTAACAGAGCCCAGAGGCTCTGGTTGCCCAGAGGGGCTGTGGAGTCTCCTTCTCTGGAGAGCTTACAAACCTGCCTGGATGCCACCCTGTGCCCCATGCTCTGGGTGTCCCTGCTGGAGCAGGGGAGGGTTGGACTGGATGAGCTCTAGAGGTCCCTTCCCACCTCCACCCTTCTGTGATTCTATGTGAAGTTTCGAGACTCTCTGTATATAAAGCATGGGCTGTGTGCCCCTCACTGCCTTAGAGCCACACTTTTCAATAGCTGAGGTGAGCCTCACAACTGAAGGGTCACAAATGGCCAGTCAAACAGGGCACAAATAATTCCTAACTGGTTGAAGGAGATACTCTTTGGTCTTAGCTTGCAGTAAATAAAAATAAATAACTTGAAGACAAATGCTTTACAGAGCATATGTACAATTTTTCAGTTCTGATACTAAAAAAAATAAATCGCTGCTTGCTGCTTTGAGTACATACTGGATTGTTTACACAGAAACACCTGCACTCTTAATATGGGCTTTTGTGGGTGGTAATAATTTTGGCATCAATTCCACGCTGTCCGCTAACTTGTCTCTCTCTGTTTTACAAAACAACTGCAGTAACCACTGATGTAACCGAGATGGCTATTTCAGGTGATCCAGGCTCTCTGGCAGTGCTGCAAGTTACGCCAGGCACCAGAGCTGGTTTTCTACATGCAGACTTTTTTGGTCACCTGCAATAATAAAAGGATAAGGGTACCTCTGACTGACTTTCATGGCCAAGGAGTTGATATCCTCATTGAAATTCCTGGTACAGGAAACGCTGCCCAAGTAGAAATCAGAGGTGGTGCTGGGAGCCTTGTCGGGCATGTCTAGCAGCTTAGAGCTGGGACATGCCATAACGCCACTGTCCCCGTTCTTCAGATAAAGTGCGTGCTGGAGGGTTTAGACGATGAATTCGTCACCTTTAATCAGAGTCAAAAGCGTGTCAAAATCCCACTAATTTCAATTGGAGAGAATTGCCAACTAAACAACTCTCCAGTCTGCCAGTTCAGTTGTACTTCCCTGCAACTGTTTTCTGTAAGGCAATTATAGTTATTAGATTTTTTTTTTTAATCATCAGTATCAGGGCCAAGTATATTTAGATAGTAACCATAGCTATGCTAGATTTCCAGAGGGGCACCCCAAGCCTGAGACTGCAGCCTTCATGGTTTCTGTAGGTGCTTACCCTCGCCTGCTTTGAGGCCAAGTCCTTTTCATTTTTCAGGCCTGTGCCTTGGGTACTAAGGCACCCAATCTGTTTGGAGAGAGAGCCAGAGAGTCCCTCAGGTGCTGGCAAATGATGACTGTCACGGCTCAGCCACCACCTTCATGTGCTGTGTCTTCCTCTATTCCAGCAGTTCAGCTTCGTCTCCCTGCCCACTGATGTCCTGGAGATAGAAGTAAAGGACAAGTTTGCGAAGAGCCGACCGATCATCAAGCGCTTCCTCGGAAAACTCTCCATGCCGGTTCAGCGCCTCCTGGAGAGACATGCCATAGGGTAAATGCAGTGCTCGTGCTGCCTTGCGTTGCGTGGGGAGGATGCTGCCGGTTTGAAAAGGCCATTGAGGCCTTTAGTAGTATGAAATTATAGTGATGTGATGATGTTGTTGAACAGGAATTATTAAACCCAGAGTGGCATCAAGAATGATGTTGGTGATCTTAATTAGAATTTATAGGACTATAGGCTAGCCAGTGTATTCATTCTTTAAGGTTATCCATTCCTTTTTGAAATGTGAGAGCTGGCAGTTAAGAAATAAATGGTTCTGTATGTATCATGGCGCAAATCTGGAGAGTGCAATTTTTTCAATTTGAATATTATCAAATATATTCTAATGTTATCAACAGGCTATTTTCATGTTTCAGGGAATGACCTATGAGTTAAAATCATGCTAGATCTGTTCTCTCTCTTTTTTAATTTCTGGACAGTGAAAATACTATTCTCTGTGAAAATAACTAAATTTTTCAGACCCTTACCTGCTGTCAAGGAATAACAAGTTCACTACAGCTCAGCTGCCCTGCCCTGCTTCCCCTTTGTATGGATGTTCTAGGAAGGTGTGTGCTGCTAAGGTGACACAAATTAGTTTGAGGAGGGGAGCCAGCATGTAGAGAAAGCCAAAAAGGTGTCTTCCAACTGTAAGATGTAGACCTTGAGAAGTGAGAAGAAGCCATCTACCAAGGAGAGCATGGGCAATGCAGTTCCCAAGAAAGCATTCCTGAAAATTGGATCTCAATTCAGCAGAGCAGCAGGAAGCTGAGCTTGTTGGTAGTGTTTTTAGCAGCTGGTTCAGAAAATGGCTGTGATTTTGACAGCTGAATCTACCAGAAGTTGACTAAACTATCTCCCTGTTTCTCAAGTAGGTGAGATAAAGTGATTTTTCTGAAAGCTGATGGAAAAGAACAGCTTGGGCAAGGTATAGCCCCATAATTGGTATCACTGGCTTCCCTTAATGTGAGGGAACCCCTTCTGATTTTATCTTCTTATTTTACTTTCTTCTTGCAAACACTGTCTTTCAAAGGTCATTGTTTAAAACCAGTGCGTCGAGCTTGCACCTAGATCTGGCTTAGTTTTACTACCTTGGTGGCTTATAAATTGCATGGAAGTTCATACACACAAATTCAGAAAGATAATACACAAATCTTGAGATTGTCTCATTTATGTGAGTTGCCAATGCATGCGAAACTACCCTAGCAAATACAGTGGGCCCAACTGAAAATGGACCATGTTTCTTCAAAGGCTGTATAAATATTACTATTTAGTGAACTCTCTACACTCAAGAATGTTTTACAAACATTGATTCAGCCTCATTTGGGGCAATTGGGAAGTTAATCTCTTCTATAGTTTCATTCTGTTCTGAGGGGTGGATGAAGTGTGGCAAAGGGAGGGACCTGCCCAAGGACAGAATGGAGTCATTGATCAACCTTGTCAGGAAGGTGTTCTCCTGATATTTCAGCTTCATAGAGGTAAGAGGGGTAGAAAAAAGCTGAAGAGTAGACATTCAAGCAGCTTGAACAGGGAAGATGGTAAGTGGGAACTGGCCTGTACAGGCTTTTGAAAGCAAGAGCAGGAAAGCTTGAATTTTGTACAAAAGGTGAAGGGAAGGAAATACAGAACTGCAAGGTTCTGCAGAGGGGCAGATACGGTCAGATGAGCAGGGAATTGAAGTCTTCTTACAGTAGCTGCAGTGGGACTTGTTGGCTTCCCATATTGATATTCTCATATCCATAATGCAGAAGTTCCATACCCACCGTTACCCTTTCTATATACATACGTGCGTGTGTATTGCAACAGCCTGTCTTATTCACTGACTCAGCTGCTCCATTGTAATTGAAGACATTGTCCTCTCCTTCTCTGCCATTCGTTCTCTCGTATGCAAGTCAACATGCCCTCATGGCTGGTTTGAATAGCCTTTGAAAATCATTATTATCTGTATTTTTGTAGGATTCAGCAGCTTTATCTATGCACAGTAGACACTGGGTAGGTTATAGTCTGTCGTGACAAGATTTGTTTTCTTTCAGGGACAGAGTTGTAAGCTACACTCTGGGTCGCAGGCTTCCTACAGATCATGTCAGTGGCCAGCTGCAGTTCCGATTTGAAATAACTTCTTCCATCCATCCAGGTAATTCTTGGGTTTAACCTATTGGTTATTTAGGTCTGTTTTCTGCTTTGAATGCCTTTCTCCACAGAAATTTGACTTAATTCCTGGATGCTCTGGGATATTAGGCACAATCATGACCAAAGGAAAATGCATAAAGTGTCCTGTCATGGAAAGCATCGTGAGTCACAATTTATTCTCTGATCTCCCTTAGTTTTCAGAGTTACTGATGTCTCATATCACCAGGTTCTCAGTTGCTTCAGATGGTCTGCCATGGAAGTTAAAATGGAGAGGGTAGAAAACTAAGCTCCCCTCTGGTTCTCTATCATTTTTTTGAAAGAAGTGTTGAAAGGCCTGTTACTAGCAGAGTCATCTGTATCTAGGTGCTTTGTAAAGGAAAAACAGAGAATCTAATAAAAGAGATAATTGCAGATATTCTCATTTTGTTTATTTTTAATGAAAAAGAATTTAAAAGGAAAATCATTTCTTCATTCTTTCCAGCCTGTTTGTTTTGGTTTGGTTTTGGTTTGCATTCTCTTGTAGTTACCAGGAATTCATTCTCATGATTGCAATCTAAACCTTGGTTTTCATGTGAAAAATCTCTAAAATATTGCCAAAGGACTTCTCCTTTTCTGTGTTAGTGCCCTCTCAGGGGTACTTTGGAAATCCATACATCTAATGAATAATGGATATGGATAATGAAAATATGACCAGCCCCTTGCTGGGAAACGTCTCTTCTATCCTTTTGCTGTTGGGTGAGTGGGGTGAAAGAACCCAGGTTGACCATCACCTGGGAGGAGGTGAGACAGATGAAGGTCATGTCTGAAGACATGTTGTGGAATCCTGGTAGCTTCAGCATGACAGGAATAATGTTAAGACGTTGTGAAGGTTTTCTTGATATTCCTGATATCCTTTCCCATTCCAGTTAACTCATAAGACTCCCAGGAAGGAAGGTATTACCTTCAGGTCACGTTGCAAGGAGGACAGGGTGATGCATGCGATTACGACAAGGAATTAAACTACATTTTTGTTAAACCTATTGTAAAAAGACTACCTAGCAAAAAAATTCATGTCTTGAGAGTTGCTTAGTTACTCAGTCTTTCACACTGTAATTCATGCTTTTAATTCCTCAGATTTCTGTGGATGCCTGTGCCCTTACAGCTATGTCCCTACTTCAGTCAACAGTTCATGTTAAAGGAGTAAGTAATTTCTTTTCCTGTCTCACACAGATGATGAGGAGGTCTCCATTAGTGCAGAACCTGAGCCAGCTGACCTCCAGGAAAGCCCTGTGAACAACCCCACAGAGGAAAGCCTCGGTGAGCCTCCATGCATCAACACAGTGACCTCAGAAAGTACAGCTCCAGAACAGCTAAATGGATACAGTGTGAACAATATCGATAGCCCAGGGGCTGTCAAACCACCTGGGGAAGGCCAGCAGAGCAGCTTAAATGAAGAGCTAGCAGGAGATGGGGAGGTTGATGCGGTGCCAATTCCTGAACCCTTGGAATCGAACCCAGGAGAAGTGCTACCTTCTTTGAGTGCTACGGACCTCACGGAGCAACTGACTCTGATGGCTTGCATGTCTCCTCCTGAGAATGAAGTTAGGGAAAATAATAAAGTCAATTCTGCTTCTCAGGGAGATGATGAAGTCTTAACCAGCGTGGAAGCATTAGATATCGATGAGGTGAGTGCAGATGTACATGCTGGCAAGGATCTAGAGAAGAGTCAGGACGAAGAAGGCGCTTCCGCCCAGGAAGATGAAGACAACAAGCTACAGCTAAGGACCACAGCAAAGAGGAAAAACAGGCCTTGCTCCTTGCCTGTGTCCGAACTTGAGACGGTCATAGCTTCCGCTTGCGGCGAGCCGGAGACGCCTCGCACGCACTACATACGGATCCACAACCTGCTCCACAGCCTGCCCTCCGCGCAGATGAGCAGCGATGGGGAGGAAGAGCCAGACGGTAACCAGGGCGAAAATGACGAGGAGTCCACAGTCAAGGAGGCAGTGGAGAAGGACACAGTCAGTGAGAGTGAGACAGTAGCAGCAGAGCCTCCTGTGGAGTGCACGGAGCCTCCTGGGACTTCAGCCGAGCAACTCTCTGACTTGAATGAAGGGCTGTTGGATGGCGAGCACCCTGGGACAAGGAGCGAGAGCGAGTCAAGCTCCAGGCCCAATGGGGACAATGAATGTGAGACGTGCGACACCTCATGCTACAGCCCCTCGTGCTACAGCACCTCCTGCTATAGCACCTCCTGTTACAGCACCTCTTGCTACAGCACCTCCTGCTACGACAGTAACAACCGCTTCTCCAGCCATACCCGCTTCTCCTCTGTCGACAGTGCAAAGATTTCTGAGAGCACGGTCTTTTCCTCACAGGATGATGAGGAAGAGGAGAACAGTGCTTTTGAGTCAGTGCCAGATTCAGTACAGAGCCCTGAGCTGGACAGGGAGCAAGTGGATGGCTCCTCCCAGTGGCCAGATGAACTAGTAGCTCATGGTGGGAATCCACAAAGAGCCACAGAGGGTCTAGACACTCCAATAGCAGGTCCAAGCAGCAGAAGAGAAGGTTAGATCCTGAGAATCGATGCACTGAGCAGCCCTAATTATCTGGATGTCACAGAAGGCATCAGATAATTGAGGTTTTAGATAGCTCACGCTTTTTTCATACAAATTTGGGGGCTGTAAGCTGGACCAGATATCAGGGAAGGTTGGATAATTGATCCCGTCCTTAAAAATGCCAGCAAAACAAAATAAATTGGATGAGGATCTGTATGTACATTTTTCTGTAGATATATATTCATCATTATGAAATTGAGATTGGTTCCAGGAGTTATGTGACAGAGCAGCATTCTCACATCCACCAAGCCATTCCGTATTTCCTGGGATTGTTCCATTTCACATATCCAATGTGCTGCCATGTCTCTAATAGTCAGCTAGAGGCCTGACTTGTGCTTGTGAAGGGGCAGACATGCTGATATATTCTAGCTAATGATCAGGGCCAGGATATGTATATGGTTGGTATATGGCTATACACAGTCATAAGCATGGAGAAATGCAAATATTTTCTAGCTAGGAAAAAAGAGCCGCCTCTTTTATCCAGTTCCCTGAATAGTGAACAAGTCTACCTCAGATTTCAGAAACTGCAGGGCACCTTAGCAGAGATTTTTTTTCTCGGATGCTTGGCAAAGGTATCCATATGAAATGAAGTTCTCATGTCCTTCACTTTCTCTAGAGATATAAGATAATCAAGATCATTATTGTTTGTCTGTGCAGTTTAGATGCTGTTTTTCCCCCCGAACCTTTAACAGTAACTCATATTACATAGTGGAGTTACATGAGCATCCGATTTGGTTGCTCGTCTCTTCTTCAGTTTGTTTACTGCTTTGCCAGGCTGAAGAAGGCCTCAGCTACAGCTAAGGGGTGTGCAGCAAGGTCAGGAGGTGGTCTTCCCATTCCCAAATCCCAACCATCTGTTGCCTGACAGAGTGACAGCAAATTACAATGTCACCAGGAGGATAATGATATAAGGGGTCGCTCGAAGTCCTAAGCAAAATAGCTTTGCACCTTTTCTTCCTCCATGCCCATTACATCATTATCCCTCACCTACTGCCACAGGCTCCTCCTCCTCTGGCAGAAAGATTGTAGGGTTTCTTTACACTGGGCTGTGTAAGGACTTTCTAAATGGCAAGGTCTAGACAACTGCTTGCTCTACAGAGCAGAAATGAGCCTAAAGAATCAAATTCTCAGAACTGCAGAGAGGCAGAAACCCCCGCAGTGAGATGGACCTTCCTTCCTGCAGGCGAGGGTCTTTGCGTGTGAATCACTGCATGTTTGCCTACGGGGGCCCCGAGTGCGTGTACCAGAGCGCGCATGGGACTGTGCTGATCTAATGGCTCTTCTGCAATATGTGCACGTGTGAGAGGGGATTTGGAGGGTGGGTGTGCATGGTGTGTGAGTTCTGTGCCAGGTTTTGTCCCCTGAGCCTGCATAAAGGGCCTTGCAGTGCTTTGCTTTGGTTAGCCGAGGGAGAATGTGTGAAGAGCAGCAGTAAATGTGCACAGAGTTGCCTGGTTTGGTGGCTGTTACACGTACAGTAGATGTGGTCACCTCCATCCGCTCCAGGTGACTGGTACTGCCATGCTGCCGCTGGCTCGGCGGAACTGTCTTGACTAGGGAAGAGTCAATTATGGTGAGGTAAGTAAAGAAACATAGACAGATGATGTGGTAGTGGGTGCTACACCACCTGGGTAGCACATTGTTTTAGGATGTCAGAGATGGGCTTCTAGCACTGAATTTTTATAATGTGTGTAATTTTGCTGTCTGTTCAAAACATGCAGCTCATATGACTGTTAGATGTGTCTATACACAAGTAGTTTAATAAATACAATTGGGAGGCCAAATGGTATCATCAGAACACCTAGAAGAGAGGATTGCTTTGCAAGTGATTTTTCTCACTTCTAGATAGTGTGAGTTTTTTTACAGTTGTGCTTAAATTGACTTCTGCCCTTCTAGCTATTCCCAAAGGAAAAACAAATACATGTTTTAGGTAACTGTTTATTTTACGATTTGATGGCTAGATGTTATTTTTATAGAATGCTTATTCTTAGGATGTTAAGATCCCAGCACTAAAGATAGCTAAACAGCCAGCATATAGTAAGTTTGGCTCAGCTGAATTTTGGCTCTTCAGAGTTTTTAGTAGCTTTGTATAATATTCTGGTGACTTCAAAAATGTTAAACATTTTTTCCTCTAATTCATATCTTTTTTATGCATATAAATGTTACATCTATGTAGCTTCAACTGCATCTCTGTAACACAGGCTCATATGGAGCTGGAGATTGTAGTGAACAACTGTTAGTATATGACATGAAAATACGTTTATTGATTGGATAAACAGTCCTTATTTCTAAGGTTTTAAAACAGACTGGAAAGAGATCTGAATTATGAAACCCGTGGAGTTTCAATGCAGGTTCCTCATTCTCACGCTTACCTCTAGGATTAAGAGTAGTTTTTCAACCTTACAATAAACTTCTTAGTTTATTAAGGACTTCTGTAAACCTTGAATGAATCTAAAGTTACTCATTCCCATCGAAAGAACATTGGATTGGAAATTTGCTTAGGTTCCATTGTTTCATATTTGGATACACAGGCATATATACAATATTGGTGTTTAAAAACTTCCTCTGCCCTTTCTCTTTTGTGTCTCCTTCTCTTCTTCTTTCCACTTCTCTATCTCAGGTCTTCCCTCTTTATCTCAGGCCCTGACTCTATCTCACTATCTTTTAACCTCCTCTACTATCATTTGTCTCCTACTTGTTTCTGGTCTTTCTCTCATTCTCCTTCCTTCCACTCAAGATGGAGAGCTGAATTTTGAAAACTGACTGTAGAAGGGGATGATCTTCTGCTCTGCAGGGACTGCAAAATCTTCCCACTTTAGTCCACATATACATCTATTCATCTGTAGAACTTTATTAAAAAGTGGAGAAAGCTTCAAAGGCAACTCGCAGCCTCACAATTCTCTGATGAGGTGATGAAAAAGTTGGAGTGGATTTTGCATGTTCCTGACCAGTTTCTGCAGAAGCTTGAGTTTGATTGTACTTATACAGTACTTCTCAGAGATCAAGCCTGATTCTTCTCTCGCTTACACTTGTGTTTCTGGAGTAAATGAGTCCAGAATCTGGCCCATATTAGTTTAGCATTGACTGAAACCCAAGTGCAGATCCTTGACTGCATTATTTCAATGATTCTTTGACATAAGAGTAGTTATAAAATAGAACTTGGAAAAAGGAGAAAACAGAGCTGTTAGTACAACACTACACTAACCTTTTTAAAAAAATGATCACTTGTTTTACAGTAGCACATTTTTTAAGCCACATTGTGAAAACAGTGAATGACTGTGAATGTCTTGAATATCTTGTCCATAGGTGATTGCCCTTTACTCCATAATTCTCAGCCAGTCAGCCAGCTTCCTTCCCTGAGGCCTGACCATCATCACTACCCAACTATCGATGAGCCTCTTCCACCAAGTAAGCTTTAGTTTTTTAATTTATTATATTTCTCAACCTTTCCTGTTAACTGAAACAGTGTAGAGGTCAGTATGTCTTTCTAAATGACCCCGTCTGTCCTGTATATCCGTTCTCCAAAACTCAAGCAATACGTCCTTTTGTTTCCCGTATTTGATCCTGACTTCAAATGTTGTTGTGTTATTTTGGACAGGCTCCATAAGCTTCTTCTGCCTTGGTCCGTCCTCCTCAGCTACCATGAAATGTCAATAATATTCCCTTGTCACCAGTCACTATTACAAGACTTGTATGAGTGGGTATCTGTTATTAAAAAAGCCTCTGAGTCTATAACGACACAATATTCTTTTTTTCTCTACAAGTTTGTCTTCAGTTTTTTTGGGTTTTTTTTATCTTTTTCCTCTGACTTTGGATCTGGTAATCAATGAGTTTTATGTTCATTATGGACTGTAATGGGGTCTGCAGTTGACAGCGATAAGAAAATGAAATGGTTTTAAGCAAAGTGGTGGATTAGCAGGCTGATAGTATGGGATTTTTAGCTCCATATCAGTTGCTGAAGGTGGTTCCACTTGTCTCCATAGCCTTTCCCGTGTGTGATCCGAGAATTACCCTGTTTTTTGCATTAGCATGAACTGCCCAGAAGAGTGCACTCTCTGCCCTGCAACACTCAGGATCACCCTTCAACTTCAGCATATGATTTAACAACCTAAAAATATTCAGTGCCGTAGAAAAAACAGCCAGGCATATAAACAACGCACTTCATTTTCTTCAAAGCCCAAATAGGCAGCACACTTATTTTGTGCATGCTGCCCTTGACAAATAACTCATCCTTTAGCAAACATGCTGTCAGTATTCCCCAAACTGCAAATAGCCTCAGTGCTGGCGTCAGCTACACAAGCAGCAATGAGTGATTCAGATGCCTTCAGCCCAGTGAAGTCTTACTGGAGTCCCACTGTGGCTTGCCAGTGAATGATGAAGTGCAAACGGTTACCTCTGTAACAGGCAAATATTTCTCTTCTTCCCACTCTTTCCTCAACACTTTGTGCGTAGGGCACGTTCCCAATTAGATGACTTCATGACAGGACACTGAGAGCAGTTGAGATAAAAAGTAAAAATAAAAATGCTGTGAATCTGTGTTCTGCTGTTGCCAATCTAATGCTGGTTCTGATTATCAGCCTCAAAAGGCAAGTATTTCTCCCACTGGTTTTCACAAAGGCTATCATGGTAGGATATAAGGACGTGAAATCCAAAGTATGCAATACAGTGGTGAAGTGATATGCATTTGTGTTGAAGCATTTGCTTATAACATATTTGCAATTAAGATAGAAACTATGGACTTAAGTACATTGCATTTTTTAGGAACATAGTGTTCTAGGTTAACTCTTAGGGAGGGAAAAAATAATAGGATAGTATCACCTAGGAATGCCTTGCTCAAAACTGCCAATGAAATTTTCAAGTAATTTCAAGATGAAAGATATTTAGAAATATCTAGAAATATTTCTTCTTCTAGCATTCAGTATCACTATTTCAGTGCCTTTAATTCCACTTAATCCACAGACAAATAATTTTTGAATTGTGTGAGAGAAAGATATTTTATATTTTAAACACAAGTTAAATGATCAGCAGACTTGTTTCACACATGCAGCATTAGCTTCTGTTTGGAAGTAGGACCAAAGATAATTTACTGTTGCCAACACATTACCAATATTGGCTGGTTTTACCTCGGTCCTGGAGAATCCACTGGATAGTCTTCTCTTTCGAATAAGTCTTCCAAATAACTTTGTTTCATCCTAACTCCACAACAGTTGGTCCCAGGGAGAAAATTTAATTTCAGACAAATTTATTTGGCAACATATGGTACAGCAGATTTATTTTTTATGTAGGAATGCTGTAATGACCAGTCTGAAAATTAAGGCACATTTGAGATTGACAGAAGATTTGCAGTTTGTATGGCCTCATGACAGCCTTAATAGTCACCTCTTACTCTATGTATTTGCTAATACTGCTGGAAACCTTGCAGCACCAAAGCCAAGAAAAATACATGTGCCCTGTTCAGAGCTGCCTCTGTGCCGAAGGTGTGGCTGAGCATAGAAAGGGAAAGCAGGCCTGTTTATTTTGCCCCTCCAGGATTATGGGCCTGCCAGAAAATATTGTGTCCTCTGGAGTAAGTCAGAACAGGTTCAGAGGCTGCTGTGAGATGCAAATTGGTTGATAGAAGCAGATCACCAGAGGACTAAAGCCCGTGTTGTCCAGATCTCAGCCAGCGTCCGGTGGACCAATGTCCTCCTATGGTGGCAGCTAGACGTGTAGACACAGTCTTACTTGCCTGAAGGAGGGAAAAAAAAAAAAAAAAAGTAGCTGCTTGGCTGCTTCCTTGATCCTTTATGCTCTGAAGCAGAGCCCTGTCTGTCAGTTCACCTGTCAGCCTGTTCATCCCTCTGTGCAGGCACCCATCCGTCTGTCTGCCAAGCTGGTATCGTGTGTAGCCTCAGTGGCTTCTGTGACTTACTAGTTGTCTTGTGGGGAGGTGGAAAGTACCACATAGTTAGGCAGCAGATAGAGCAGAATTATCAGGACCTGCCACCTTCTGGCAACCTTTCCAGTTGACCAGAAGGAGATATTAATTCGTTACCTGCTCAGAAGTGGAGTTGCAAGGAGCAGTGTTCGTGTAGAGCTGCAGTAGGTCCCCCAAAAGCCATGTCACGTAGTTCCTAACACTTCAGTATGACAATGAAAGTATCAACCCACCGTTTCACATTGTATAAGCAATACCTCCAGCACAGAAAGCGTTCCAAAAATTGTAATGCAGCCCCATCCGACCCTGCTGTTGTCACTGTGACCTCCAAGCTCTGCACAGCTTTAGTACTCCGAGCTGTCTAAGCATTAAGCTTAGGAGCTCTGAGTTACACTTAATTAGAGATACACTCTTAAGTCAGTGTTGCGTAAGGTTGGATTATGAGAAGCACTTGTTTTACTGTGTGGCAGAGTAGTGTTGTTCTTAGTGAATGTCCATCTGCAGGCTACAGACCAATATGACCAGTATTAAGTGATGTCTTCTGTGCGCTGGCTGGAATGTGGGTCGAGTAATTGCCTACAAGTCTCTAATTATCCACTGAGCTCTATTGTTCTCAACCTGTTGCACGATACTTCAGTTTGGTGTGAGGACAAGTACTTGGCCTTTGCCTGACAACAGTAAGGAAGATGAAGATCTCCTTAGTGATGTTATGGTACAGACCATTACCTTTGATCTGGCTGAGGTTATTTCTGTGTTGCTGATGCTGCAAATGGCTGCAGAAGGACCATTTCCATGTGAGGCAGCGTGCCTGCTGCCGGTGATAATATGCTCCGCATGGCTCCGACCTGCAGCCTTGCTCACGTGTCCAAAGGTGTCAGTGTGACTCCCTCAGCGTGCCTGTGTTGTACTTGCTGTGCCCTTTTCACTGTCTTATGTTTCAGGCATCGTTTTCACTAAGCCGTGTTCTTGAAACAGCTACAGCATCCTTGGGAAACCAAAGGCAGTGGGAGTAGCAGGGAGCCCTCTCCTTAGGATTATGCAGTGATATTCACAGTGAGAGAGACTCCGCGTGTGCATGGGGATGTGTGTGCACCTGTGGTGTGTGTGTATGCCTTGCACCTGTAAATGCTGAGGTTGCTGCTTCAGCTTTACAGAAGTCATGCATGTGTATGTGGCTCCCTGCTCTTTTAGTCTTACAGAAGGCTCTTCCAAGGACTCCGTGTTTTCAGGTTCCTGTGATTAATGTAGCAGGAGCAACCAGCCACAGACTTAAGATAGCCAACACTTGGGTAGGAACAGGCCAGGCATGGGAACTGAATTCAAACAGGGCCAGTAATCAGGGGAGGGGAACTGGTAGTTGCAAATTGGTTTCCAGACACAGCACGGAGAGGTAGAACTTCAGTCCTACTCTTAGAGGGTAGGGGATAAAAGGACTGAAAACTAGTGGATCCTCTATTTGATTGTAAGAAGCCATGGAAGAAGGAATAGATGCATCTCTACCTAAACTAAGGAGGAGAGAGGGAGGTATGGGGAGAAGAGGGAGTGTGTGCTTCCCTAAAGGTAACTACTAAATGTGCATTTGTGTGTGAATGTAGGGAGTGGTTTGTATATAATATATGTAGCAATTATGTGCAGATATTTGATAGATACATCATCAGATGGTGATCGTGCGGAAATACGAAGTTAGCAAATTAAATATATGGTACTTCATGCCATCCATTTCAAGCAATTCAATGTATGGCGTAGTTATTTTTAATTCACCTCTCAATTCCCTGTTACAGATTATTTTTATCAATATTTTCAATGCTTTTCATGCTTTTAATGTCATTTTCCACAATCCATCAGATATACAAGAACTTTCTAATTTTCATTCATGGGACAACTTAGACTAACGTTGACAGGAGACAGTCGTGATGGAAGCCTCAATATTATGCTGCAAATTCTCCATCTAGTTGGCATTCACTAGAGTAATAGATTTATGACAATCATCTGCTTGTATTTATAGAGATTTCTAAGAACAAGGCCAGCCAGGCTGTATCAGTTTTAGGTGGGGAGCCTGTAATTACTGTATGGTATCCTTCTGAAGCACTTTATAAAAGAGAAATGAAATATGTTTCTTCTGAAACATAACTAAAAAGAAAACATGGGATTTGAAGCGTTAGCTGAGACTTAATCTTTCTCTGCTAAGGGCCTGTTCTGTATGGCTGCCCTGATCTCCAATAAATCCAGCCAGCCAGTATAACTGATTATAAAATTTTCCAGCCCTTTAAAAATACAGCCAGTGTCACTTGTTTTTCATAGTCTATGGTAGTGAATTCTATAGGCTGCCTATGTGCTTTGAGTGAAGTAATATGTATATGTATATACTGCATATACATATGTGTAGATATGCACTTAGTATATCTGAGTATATACACATTATAATATATATTACATACATATACACACATACGTAGTACCTCCCTCACGTACGTATATCCACTGTCCGTGTATATGTATGTGTGTGTATATATATATTTCCAGCATTTAGGCTTTGGGGAAGGCAGGCATCCTCCTGAAAGCCTCCCCCTCCTCTTTTTGCACCCTAGACTGGGAGGCGCGCATCGACAGCCACGGCAGGGTGTTCTACGTGGACCACGTCAACCGCACCACCACGTGGCAGCGTCCCACGGCCGCGGCAACGCCGGACGGCATCCACCGCTCCGGCTCCGTCCAGCAAATGGAGCAGCTCAACCGGCGGTGAGTGCTCGCGCCCCCAGGGCCATAAGGAGTCCCGCTACCCCTTTTCCTCACAGCCCCAGGGCCCACCTGCCCTGTCGGGGAGTATCTGCTCCCTAAGCGTTTACCTTTCCTCCTCGCCCAACCCACCTCTTCCCAGCCTGGCTGCTGGTCACTTGCCGCCTGCTGCGAGCGCCCTATGCCCCGGCTTGCCTGTTGGATTAGCCGTGTTGCAAAGAATTTCCAATAGCAAGAAGGGGTTTATGGAAAACCTTTTGGAAATGACTCTAGAAGAGACGTGACAAAGCCATTTTTGCCATTCAGAAGCATCTGTGGGTCAGTCCCTAGTACTGCAGTGCAGTATCTCCAGAGGTCTCTGAGCTCAGTGTAGTTGCAATAGTGTTGCCTTATCAGCATGACATTGCCCAAGCACATGTGTCCTGCTGAAAGAGCTGTCTGCTTTTCCAGGGCAGAATATTGAATTAACACGTATGTAACCCTTCTACACCTAGGCAGACCTGCTTGGTGCTGCAGTGGGCTCAGTAAAGCTGTGGCTTTGTTCAAAACTAGCCCAAATACCTTTAACATGCATTTTCCACATAGTTTGACAACTCCACATTTGTTTGTCTTATCCTACTCATGTTTGCTTTTCAGGCAAAATTTAGGTGGAGAAAAATGTAAGCAGGGGGGAAAAATCCTTGTGTTTTACTTGAGAATATTTTGTTTCCGTTTGGGTCTCTTTGTTTATTTGCTTGTTTTATTCTCTACTTACTGTAAAGATACGGTTTCTTTTCCAGGCAATCAAGACAGAAATTATATTCTAATTATAGTGTGTGAAATACCATAGAAGTTTTGGATGTCTTTATTAAAAGAAAGATCAGGAACTAAGAGAAGAATACAGAGTTTCAAAGTATTTTTTTCATGGTGCAGAATAGTTTGGAAGTCACTGCGTCCTCTGTAAGGAGAACTGAGTCCTGAATGACATGGACTAGAAAGTTGTGTAAGTTTTTGAGAGCAAACCAGTCTTCTGGAAGAGATTTTTATGCACAGTAAGATGACACATCAACACACTCCTGAGGATTTTCTTTCTCTCTCCGCTCCTGCCTCCAAATCCGTTATTCTGGATATTTCACACCATCACCATATATTATTTTTTGTGAGGATTAAACAACCTGCTCACTGTTTGTTTCCATTATAACTTTTCTCAGAATATATCAAGCTGCCATGTTAACATTAAAGAAACAAAGAAAAATGGGTATTTCTAGTAGACTTTTTGAAGGGATTTACATGGTTCTTCTGTGCCACTTAGAGTTTGTCTTTAAGAGATTTGGGTCACGTCAAAACTCAGACGGTTTGATTACTGCTTAAGCAAGTTATCTGGCAGAAAAACCTTTTTTGTGGATGTAATTCAGAGATTAGGGTTTCGGGGGTTTGTGTGTGATTTTGTTTTCTTTCAGTCATTGAACTCTTATGCAAACCCAACACAGCCTGTAATAAATGCTTGTGAGTGTCTGTATAGGAACTTACCATTCTTTTAGCAGACATGAGTTGATCAGTAAACCAAAGGCATTGCCTTTGTGATCTCCTGATTCAAATTTTATTCTTCCATGTTTTCATCTAGGCTTTTTTTTTAATGTCATCATTTTTATCTTTTTTGACTTGGGAATTGACTGTTGATAAGTTCATCTTTCTATATCTCAACATTTTTAGTACTGAGATATCCAGCTACAGAGTGAGAAGCATAGTTGTTCAGTAATGGCATAGCTTTGCTCACCTAAATCCCAAGAGAGACTAAACACTGAATGTAGACTGCCACGACTTCTTGGAACAAATGGAAAAATAATGATTCTGTATTGTCTAATAAAGAGCCACCAAAATTGAAATATAAAAATACTGAAATACCTTTTTGGTTTTTTTCCCCCAGCACAGGGAGGTCTCCCATTGTTCCTGAGTTTGGATAGTTGAATAGAAACATTTCCTAAGAATCCAGTGAAATGACTTTGTGCTGAACATTATTTTGGTTTCAACCAAACTGAGTATTTCTGAAGATGAAAGCCATTTCTGCATTTTCAACCTGGCTTTCATAAATCTAAAAATGGTCATTGTCCTAAAGCTGCACAAAACCAAGTATTTTTCCAGATTTGTCACTTGTGAGGAAAATAACTTTTCCTAAACAGTTACTGAAAAGTATTTCAGAGGATCAGGCGGCATTGAAGTATTCATTTTGCAAATACTCTTCTGTTGTATTTTAAGATTCATTATTTGAAACAATCTTCAGCAAACACACCAGACAATTATTTTAGGCAAAGCCAACACAGACCTTGCTGATATGCTTAACAGCAGCTTGAACTTTTGCTCCAGGCTCAAACAAAATGTGACTCAAATCATCTTGGCAGTTTGAAAAAACTCGGCTACTTTTCTTTTTAAACCCATCTACTCACTTTTCAGCTTCCTGATTTCATATGGGGAAGGGAATGGAAAGACCAAAATATTACAGGGAAGCTTGGCGTTTCCAACCCGACCAAAACCACGAAGCTTTGGAAATTCCACTTGAAAAAACCTGTAGCTGCGATTGCTCAAATCCAAGAGCCCAGTTTCAATTTACTTCTGTGCTCAAAGCTTCCTAGTAGCTGTACTGGCCATTCGGGGATACAAGGAATGCAAAATTGAAATCCAGGCTTTGGGCAAGCTCCAAAGAAATACCTCTACCTTTTATTTTAAAGATCTTTGCTTATTTTTTACAGCACCACCTGCAGCTGCTTGCTTGTTAGCAAAGCAGATAACAGCCACTGCAGTTCAAGCTCTATTGGAAAAGCCCCATGCAGTTTATGTGCTTTCACAGCTACACTTGTCCTTGCATGATTTTAAGAAATAATAAACAGCAAAGTATAATTATATAGTTAAAACATCCACTGTGTGATATTTCTAAACCTCTATTTCACTGACAAATCACTTTGAAAGCAGACTGAAATTTCCAGAGGTATTCCCATAGCTATTACCTTTTCAATGTTTTCTCCAATTACATTGACATTTTCTGCTATTTATATAAGATAATTTTAGAATATTGGAACTAAAACAAAAATAGTAGCCTTTTGTTAGCAGACAGCTAACATTACTACTTAAAATTTGCCAATAGGGATTTTCTGCCATCTAATTAAATCGGAGCTACAGTTCTGTTCTTTTTTTATTTTTTTTTTTTTATGTGCTGCTTATATCCCTTGAATATATGAACTTCTTTTTTTTCTGTTTCCCTTTGCTATTGCATGTGGGTGTCGTAAAACTCCTCCAGTATTGGAATGGAAAGTTCTTTCAATTAGCCTGCAGTCAAGTGAATAAAAATATAAAACATGGGCCTAGCACAGAGAGGCAGAACAGCTGAGGTACAAGTATGCTGCTGTTAAATCTCCTTTTTGAGTTTTACATGCTTGCTTAAAAACAAAAAAGCCCAGTCTTTTTTTGCTAAATCTTCTAAAAATGCTGTTTATTGAGCTATTGAAGCATATATTAAATGTGGCTTTAAATTACTTTGATTGCTGGGGGAAAATACATTATACTGTGTAAATTTAGCATAAATCTCTTAAAACGTCAATTTTTTTTTCTTAATTATCTCCAATCCCTCTGCCTGAGGTCACGTTGGAGTGAGCTACTGGCATTGCTATCTGTTGAGGTATATAAACCTAAATCCTAACTGTTTGTCCTTAATGATCCTCTGTCACTCTGAGGAGCTCATTAGTGACCAACTCCTAATTAGGAATAAAGTGCGCATTAACAAATAGAGAGACAGGAAGAAAGGAAAATGTGGAGGTCAGAAGACGAGCTGATGAAGGAGGAGAGAATGTAAGTCAGTAAGATGAGAGACAAATAATGGTGGATCAGATTAAAAGCAAACAGTAGAACTATCTCAGTTTATACCACTACAGGAATGCATTCCAGAAAGAAGGACTACAAATACCAGGGTTGAGTTAAAGCTAATTAAAATATTGAGAGCCTTTTTCCCTTCCTTCCTTCTTCTTTTCTGTCTTTCATCTGTCATTTCCCTTCCCTTCCCTTCCCTTCCCTTCCCTTCCCTTCCCTTCCCTTCCCTTCCTTTCCCTTCCCTTCCCTTCCATTTCTCTCTTTCTGTCTTTCTGTTTTTATCTTTCAATATGTAAAAAGACTTGTTATCTTCATAGGTTGCTAGGAAAAACAAAGAAATCTTGCTCTCCTGTCTTATTCATTTGTTTATGTGGGTGAACATGCTAACTAGTTGGGGGTTTTTTGTTTGGTTGGTTGTTTTTTTTGTAGTACCTATTTGAAACACTCCAGGTTATTCTTTGATCCTGATCTAGTAGAGTGTTTAAGATTGAGCTCTTTTCTCAGGCCATGGTTAGTCCTATTGTCGTCAATTAATATGGAAATTAGTTCCATAATTAATATGTAAATGATATTATAGAGTTTAAAGCTGCTTGCACTTGCGGGTTTTAGTTCATTTATTTCTGTCTTCCTCAATATTGTTTGCTCATCTCTGTATTCTTTCCTTTTCCTTGCTCTGCAACTAGGTATCACCCAACTCAAGATAAATACCCTATCCTGCTAATTTCCATGAATAACGTAACACTTGCATCCCCACACGGTTGACTAAGCTCATGTGTTACATCTTTATTGTCATTCTGTGTGTGTGCGTGTGCGTGCAATATCAATTAGACTTCTTTGAGCTTAAACTACCTGCTGATCAAGGTACTACGTTACCTACCACAATGGAAGTATTCACAGAATCACAGAAGGGTTGAGGTGGGAAGGGACCTCTAGATATCATCCAGTCCACCCCCCTGCTCCAGCAGGGACACCCAGAGCACGGGGCACTGGGTGGCATCCAGGTGGGTTTGGAAGATCTCCAGAGAAGGAGACTCCACAGCCTCTCTGGGCAGCCTGTTCCAGGGCTCTGTCACCCTCACAGGAAAGAAGTTCCTCCTCACATGGAGATGAAACTGCCTATGCTGCAGTTTGTGCCTGTTGCTTGTCATCCTGTCGCTTGCCACTTCTGAAAATAGTCTGGCCTCATTTTCTTTACACTCTTCCTTAAGATATTTGTATACACTGACAAGATGCCCCCTCAGTCTTGTCTTCTGCAGGTTAAACAGGCACAGCTCTCCCTTCCTTTCCTCGTAAGTGAGATATTTCAGTCCCCTGATCATCTTCATCAGACTCTCTCCGGTAGCTCCATATCCCTCTTGTCCTGGGGAGCTCAGAGTTGCACACAACATCCCATATGCGACCTAACCAGAGACGAGCAGCGGGTCAGGGTCCCTCCCTCAACCTGCTGACAACGCTGCTCCTGATGCAGCCAGGATGCCATTGGCCGCCTTGGCCACGAGGGCACATTGCTGCCTCGTGGTTAACTTGTCCACCAGCACTTCCAGGTCCTTCTCCACAGAGCTGCTCTCTAGCAGGTCAACCCGCAAGCTGCATTGGTGTGTGGGTTATTCCTCCCTAAGTGTAGGATGCTGCATTTCTCTTTGTGGACCTTCAAAGTTCCTCCCTACACTTCTCTCCAGCCTGTCCAGGTCTCTGGATACTGGATGGCAATTCTCCATTGGTGGCTATGCAGTGTCATGATAAACACCCTGTTAGCATTCATCATAGCCTTTCCTCTTTTAGGAAATGTGCATGTGATTTTGTAATAAGCAAGACTGAAGGGTACTCGGTACAACACAGGACTGATCCCTGCTTGACTGGTTGCATTACCAAAGACTGAGAGATGGAAACATGATTCGCTGATATTTTTAGATGCCAGACATCCAAATGATTGGAATGGAGGTCTAATAGGAACTGCTATTTTAAATACCAGTATAATTTGACCTGTGACTCTTCTTGCCTTGCACTGTCTGTTGCAGACATTTGTTCATCAGTGCAGAATGTCAGAAAGTGCAATGTAGTGGTTGGTCCAAGTGTGAAGAACTGCATCAGCTGGAGAATAAAAGTCAAACATATTCCTATTATCTTACGTGCTGCAGATAAAAGTATTGGAACTGTTCAAACAAATGTTCACTGCTAAGGAAGAAAGCACCAGGAAGATCTTCTGTTAACTAAAGTAGTTTGTTCCTTTCTCTAAAATCATGTAGATACCAAAATATTCAGCGAACGATTGCAACAGAGCGGACAGAGGATGATGCTGTGGTTAACAACAGAGTGGAAAGAGTTCCCACTGGAGGAGGAAGTGACTCTGAGGCAGAGCCATCCCAGACAAGCTCAGGTATGGAGGGAAAAAAACATTCAGTGGCATGTTCAGCACCATTGAATGGTAGTGTTTGGTTCTGGGGAACACCACGTTTCCACTGGGTACTGCAAGTTCGTTATAGCAGGATGCAGAAGCTACGTGAAAGAAAGAGGTGTAACCCCGAAGCAGCAGGTGCAAAGCCAGAGACAAAAGGCCTTAGTATTTTTTAACAGCTACTAACACAGGCAAAATATTTTTACTTTAGTAAAGGGTTATTTGAAATGAAACTAGAGAAGACACCCCTTTTTTTTTTCAGCTCAGCTGCTGCAAAAAATTGCACTCTTTTATTTGTACTACAGTGTGATTTTGATCTCAGAGGGCTTTGCATTCTAAGGACAGTTTATTCACCCTGGGCACTGCAGCACTTGCCCATGTAGTCGCACCTGCAGTGGCTCTGGCTTCAAGAATGGACTAATTATATTTTTAAAACTGCAGTTTCGTGGTAGCTGTGAACTGATCCAAGTGCAGGCTGCCATTGAAGGAGGCGGAGCTGTTTCTTTGCTTGTCACTAACTCATATGAGAACACGCTATACCAGAGCAGAGAACAGAGAACAGATCTGTCTGAAAACAAGTCTTTTACTTTGCTAAATGGCTGATTCAGTTTACAACCAGGTCAGTTCTCTGAAAACCTGAGTTTTTACATGACCAGAGGAGAACTGGTGACAATACAAAGGTGAAGAGGAGAATGTATACCTAGAAGCAGGACAGGATGGGCAGAAAGCTCTTCCACTCTTTGTGGCAGTAGTAATCCTTATTTTTTCTTTAAAATTCTGGAAGCAGAATATTCTATTGGAAGTAAAAAAGTAAGAATAAAAACTTGTGCCACCAAAATGAATGACAAAAAGCAGTTTGGAAGATTTATATTGACATATAATGCCAATAGTTGAAAGATTAAGGGGAGATGCAAACCACACTAGGATAAGAGAAAGCTGTTGTATGATACATTTGCCTTTCAATTTAAAAAGAAAATTTTAAAGGCAAATGTAGAAGGAAAATAGCAGAAGGACACTGTATGATGTTTTACATCACCAGCAGGGAAGTGAGCAGCAGAGCATGGGACTTAACTTAGCCTTGCTACCAAATGCTTTGTGCTGGTGAATGCCTCAGACTAGATTGGAAATCAGCTCTCCGCTCTGGAATCAACCATGGGGAAAACCGTGCTCAGGGTTTGGCTAACAGTACCGAAACAAGCCCTCAACTAGTAAAATCTGTTGTGGCCGCATTGCAGTGCAGTGTCAATGCAAACAGCGGTGGATCTGACCCAGAGTTTTATAACATACAGGGTAGAAAAACATCCAGGTCCTGTCTTGCCTCTCTCAGCTCTGCAACTCTAGCCATAAGGAAGACATCTGCTGTTTTCTGTCTTCGAAACACGAAGATGTATTGGGCAGGGTGGTGAAGTTCCTAGACGTGTTTATATATGCTTCTGTGACCATGCAATAAAAGTTAAATAATATACTATTTTGCTATGTTAGTAACATTTTACTTTGTGTTCTCTTTCTTCCCAGAAATTAGGAGGGAAGGTTCCCTTTCTCCTGTGAATTCTCAAAAAATCACCTTGTTGCTGCAGTCTCCAGCAGTAAAGTTCATCACCAATCCTGAGTTCTTCACTGTGCTGCATGCAAACTATGTGAGTTAACTGTGATTTGCTCTCTCAGTGCCACTGCTTTCTCAGTCTGAAGGCTGAGCCCCAGGCCTTCTGTGAGAATGAGCAGTGATTTTTAATTACCTGATTCAGATGCAGTTGTCGTTTTTGAGCACCAGACAAGTTGAGCACAGCACAGGCAGACAGATCCAAATAAACTTGTGCTGAAATTCTTCTTCATACAGGGGATTTCCTGGCATAGAAGAAGTTTTTTTCCTCGTTACTATCATTCTTCCAGAATATGCAGGAAATCCTGGCTTGTGCTTGTTTCATTCTGTTTTCTTTTGCTACAAGACTTAATATTATTGCTTTTGGATCCATGTTTCTAAGAAATTTTATTCAGAAGCTAACAAATCTTAGTGAAACAGAGAGAGAACAAACTTATTACTGGCTCATGTAGTTTGCATTCCCAAGAAACAGATAGAGAAAATCTGTCAGGCAATGAAGGAAGTCCTCATTTGAGTCAATATAACTATTATAACTATTTGTATCTTCAAATATATAAATTATTTTTTTCCAGAAAAACAAGAAATCTGCATGTGTTCTTGCAAACCTCATATGCACTAGAAAAAGTTAAAGAGGAGGTCATTCAGAAGACAACACTTAGGGAAATGCCACAAGGACAGATGCAGTCACTGGTAGGCATACACACATGGCTTCAGAATCTGTGGAGAATCCTTCTTTCCTAGATAAAACAGCATTTTATTTTATTTTATTTTATTTTATTTTATTTTATTTTATTTTATTTTATTTTATTTTATTTTATTTTATTTTATTTTATTTTATTTTATTTTATTTTATTTTATTTTATTTTATTTTATTTTAATTTTTAAGAAATGGGAATTTTAGAGGTTGTCTCAGCACAGACCTTTCACTGAAGACAGACAGTTCTGGAAGTGATGCTTGCAGATTGATGTGAGCTCTCCATCTCCAATTCTCTGCCGGAGATTACAGAGATTATTGCCCCTCTAACTTTACAGGAGAAGGAGAAGTTATCTGACTTTAACTGAATTAGGTTATGGAGGGCACATAATGTCCATTAATAGGCTGATATTTGCTGATTTGTAGCTCATTTTCGTTAGGCGTGTTGAGAAGAGAGCAACTGATTCCATAGTGGTACACAGAGAGGTAACAAGAGATTGAGTCCCAGTTTCATTTCTTGCTAAAATAGAAAATCCAAAAGACGCTTTTGGTTCAAACTTATAAAGTTGTCACTAACATGGCAGCCACAATAATCCCTTGAAACATCTGTCAAATAGTCTTACAGATGCCACTTGTACAGAAATAATGGTCCACCTTACTTCTTACTTAACATGGTTGTAATATTTTAACTATAAATCTCTATTAAAATTTAGAGCTATTAATTATACCAATGAAGTTGAGAGTGGAAAATATTATCCATCAGTTAGAATTAAAATCTAAAGGCGCTCATTTTGCAGATATTTTATTTCCATGGAGGGCTAAAAATACATTTTTATAAAACTACATTTTTGTTTCCTATAGTTAAGCAACTAAGAGATACTCAGTCATTGATCAAACCTTAGATCAAAATATAACTTGTATTGTGCAGTAGACTGGGACCTCAGCAATGTGTGACCACAGAGCTTTCCTAGGTTATAACTTAAGTTATATCTTTAAGGCAGAGATCATATCTCTGGAATTTCACAACTTTTGCCATTACTTAACATAGTTAGGGACCCTAAGCTGCAAAGAGCTATTATTTTTTCAACACTACCATAGTATAAATCTTTACATAAAAAAAATATACTTGTAATTTTTTTCTTTTGCATTGTAGTAGTTAGAATGGATTAAATATACACATAAGTAGAGATTTGTTAGATCAGATTCTCTGGATAGGTATACACACCAGAAGTAGCATCCTTGGAGGCACAGTTCCTTCAGTGACAGAGAAGTCATGAAATATTTTGGACAGTGTAACCAAAGCTCTCAGGATTAATTAAAGTCATTGGGCTCACCAGTAGGACCAGTGCACTCATTTTCTCTCCAGCTCAGAACGGGTACAGTTTTTTGTTAACTTTTATGTCCTGTCTTGAGGAACTTTTCACCTAAAGAAAAAAGTCCAAAAGGTAGACTATGAGTCATGACAAAAAGCTATTATAATCGTGTGTATTTTGTGGCATTGTGTCATCAAATTACTGTGGCAACAAATATGATTCATTAGGGCACCTGTTCTGCACCAAACTAGCACCAAATCACTTTGCTCTGCATCAGTGCATGTTCCTGCAAGAGCAAGAACTATAGCTCACGTCCACTGTAAGATACAAGGATGCCTCAAGGATGGTGTTCATCTGGCTCATGAAAACTTATCCATCTGACATGTTTTGTAGTCAATACAGAAAGTAGTATACAATTTCAGGGTACTATTTATATCTCTCAAGACATAGAATTTTCACTGTCCATTTCTGACTATAACTATGAAATGATCCTAAGGTGACAAACCCAAATGTAGACATCTATGCTGCAGTCCTACACAACAGGTGAATCCTATCACAAGCACTTTGATTTGAACTACAGCATACATTAATTTTCACAGCTGCCTTTCAGGAATAATCTAGTCATCAAGTAGTGTTTTGCTTGGACCAGGAAAGCACAACTACATGCATGGTAAGCGTGTGGTGTCTCACCTGGCTGTCTTTTGGCAGTGAAGTAGGAGGCAGTTTGCAAGCTTCCTGTGAATAGTGTGGGGGATGTTTGTATTTCCAGAATATATTTCCTACTTTTAGGTGTTCATATAAAGTAGCCATTGAAATGATTGAAATAAAATGGAAGTTGTTCTTGACTTCAATGGGATTTGTTTGAGTTCTTCATATTTATAGCCCATGAAACAACAAAATGTATTCTTTTGACATTGGAACTGATTTTTCTCATGTTTGTTTCCCATCTCATAGAGTGCCTATCGAGTCTTCACTAACAGCACCTGCTTGAAGCACATGATTCTGAAGATCCGTAGAGATGCTCGTAATTTTGAGCGCTACCAGCACAACAGGGACTTGGTAAATTTTATCAACATGTTTGCTGATACCCGTCTGGAACTTCCTCGTGGCTGGGAGATCAAAACTGACCAACAGGGCAAGGTAAGAGCATCAGCAGAACTAATCACGTTTTACACAGCACATCAGACTATATGATCAGTCAGGGTTCTTTCTTGACTCAAAATTGGTGATGGTTTGGTTTAAACAGCACAGGCAGCAAGCAAAGTTATTCTAAGAGTAGAAAAAAAAAGCTTCAGAGTAGAAGAAAAGCTTCAGGATCAACGTTCCAGGTCGTAGTGGTGTCTCTAGCTTTCTGTGGAGTATCACACATGGCCAGGGCATTGTTGGGCTAACAACAACAGCAAAATTAAGCCTGAGCTTAGATCTGTCGTGACTGCAAAATATGGCTCTTTCTCTCTGTAATACTATGCTGGGTGACATCTTGAACCATCACATAGATTCACACATTGTTCCTTGATTATTCTGTGCTTTTCTGTCATGTTTATCTCGTGATCATTGCATATTGTTTTTAGTCTTGTAGCATCGAGTATTTCCTGTGAGCTGTTCTAGCTTAGTGTGAAAAGCCCCGTTCCTCACAGATATCCTCCACAGATTGTGCCTAAGGAGGAGATTTCAGGAATCCTGTCACCAGTGGTGGACAATTTGTAGTCCCCCAGTACTGTCGGTTTTGACTACCTTCTTACCAAAACCACAATCAAACAAACTTTTTTATGTGTTACAGTCTTTCTTCGTTGACCACAACAGTCGTGCTACCACTTTCATAGATCCCAGGATCCCGCTGCAGAATGGTCGTCTCCCTAATCACCTGACGCACAGGCAGCACCTTCAGCGGCTGCGGAGCTACAGCGCTGGAGAGGTAACATGAGAGCTGCTACAGCTCTTTGCTCTTTTTGACATCAATCTCTGTAGAATTACAGACTCTTCTTGTTTGGAAATGTTTAAACAAATTATCTTGCAATTTCTTATCTTCCAAAGGAAGTGAGGGGTTTCTAAAAGGTTTACCTAAGAGGCTGCAAGTTATGAAGGTTTTGTACTTTGACTCTTTTCAGAATAGAATAATAAATCGATAAAGCTAAATAACTGAAGTGAAATTATGACAAAATTAGATTTTTAATTTTTTTTAATATCCTAGGCTTGCTTTAGTAAAGGCGAGTCATTAATTATTTTTATAACCCAGTACTTCAGCAGCCTCAAGTCATTCTTCAATCCCGTCAGTGACCATGTTTCCTGAAGAGATACACTCTCTAGCAAGTATAATAATACGTGTTGGCATTTGCTTCCCTAACCTTCAAATCAGGCTGAATAGTCTTCCCTATATTTCATAGAGCTGATTTCACCAAAGAGCAGTATGGGCAGGATGACTGAAAGATAAATCCAATACCTGTATTAGGAGGCACATTGCTCTTGTAGAAAATTCATAAAAGCAAGGATTTTTAGGGGAGTTAACATTAAAATTTACTGTACCAGATTCAGTTTGAATCCTTCCTACTACTTGGGTTCAGAAGCTGGAGAGGGTATGAGTTCAGGACCAAAGGCAGACCATAAGCAGTTTGGATAGGTCTTCCCCATATGGGTTGAATACAGCAAAATATTTTCTGTATGTTGAAGTATTTCCATCACATCTTACCCCCAGTTAGCAATTTCCTGCAGTTAAATGTTGCTAGTGTGTCCAAGTGAAGTGATGCACATGCAGAAGTCACCCTCACAATGATTCAGATCCATGCCCCTGTTTGCCCACAGCTTGCTTATGTATTCACTCAGTAAGGGACAGAAACACCACAGAATGGCTCAGCAAACTCAGCATGAGAAATACACTTTGTTCTGGTAGTAGGGCTGGCAAAGAACAATTTTCAAGAAACCAAACCATTTACAGGAAGAGCTGAATACATTTCAGTGATGACCCTAGGGAAATGGAGCCTTGTCATAGGTACCAGCTTCCCATCCGGGGGCGTCTGCTGCTCATCTGGAAGGACTCCCATTGGTTGCCACAGACTTTGCATCAGTGCTTAAAAACCCAGCATTTACAAGGAAAAAATTCAACCCTTTGAAACTCAGCCCATGTATCAAGAGCTGCTGTATTCCATGTCCTTTCTTCCAGGCATATCTGGATGTGCTTTTCTGCTATAAATCACGAACACACTCAAGGCCTTTGTCCTGGCCCTGTGTCAGCTCTCTACGGTCTGGCGGGTTTCTTTGCTGAGCAGGTGGTGTGGCCTCCGGAATCTGTCACCAGGACTGAATCTATCGCCAGGACTGTGTGAAGGACCAAGAGAGACAACCAGCAGCTTTGTGCTTTATGTACAGGTGCCAAATGAGCATTTGGTACCTCTCCAGTCATGGTTCCTTGTGGGTGCCAGTGTGCTGAGAAGCAAAACACCCCCACGCATGCCTTGCGCTCAGAGCTGACATCCTACCCTGGTGCCAAAATGACTCTCCAGACAATTGTGTGGACTCCCCAAGGGCTTTGAGACACTTCGTGATTGACTGAGGAAATGGCAGATAAAAACCATAGGCAGATGAGCCCAAATTCAAAACGAAAAATACCCCAGCTTCACATGCTTGGGATGTCTCTGAGCTGAGTCGCATGCAGGAGTGATAGTGGTTGGAGGAAATTGATCTCAGTACTCAACTGTGTATAAAAAAAAGCACAAATAATGTCTGGAGTTATTAGAAAAGGAATAGAAAGGTGTGCTTAATCCAGGAGAGGACAAGTGTTACAAGAACTAAATGTTGCAAGTGTAAACCAAGCCAATTCAACTGAAAGGAAGGCAGGTTTGAAATTTGGTGATAACTGTTAGCCACAGGAACTAACAAATTTTTATGAGCATTAGGTCCCCATTTCTTCAGATCAAGAGTTCCCAGTCAACAAATTGTACTTTTCTGGATGATACACTGCGAGCAAAACCAAATTCCATTTTAGTTACTCAAAAGCTCCCCTAGTAGAGGTAGGGGATGGTGGGGTTATGATGTTCAACTAGGGAACAGTGATCTCTTGCTCTCCGTTCTGTAACGTCCATGAATCTTCTAACTCCTTTTGGATACTTAAAATGTGACTTTGATTCCTGTCTAGGAACATCAACTAGGAACATCAACATCATAAACTGTGGTGTTGACTAGACTAGCTCTGCACCACTAATAGATACCATTTTTCATTTTTCAAATATACTTTTAAGTCTCCCTTGTGAAATTGGATCATATAAATATGCGTTCTCAAATCCAGTGGTTTTCTTTGTGATACTTAGAATTCCTTCTAAGTAGAGAATGAAGATAATGGTCATACAGTTTTTATAGACATTTGTCTGTTGTTTCAAGGGAGTTTTATTTAAGTCTTACTTCAGCTATTAACAGGCAAAGCAGAAACTCACAAGGCCTCCTTTCCCCTTAATCTGTGTATTGTGGACTGCATTATAAAAAAAAAAAAAAGAAAGTGCATATAATAGTACTCCACGTCCTTCTATGAAGAAGACATCCATTTTATAAATGAATGTGAAATATTTGTGCTTTTCTTTATGTTGAAGTATTCTTCTAAATGAAGGACATCTGTTAAAGTTTTTAACATCCATCTATATAGATCCTTGATATTAAATGGTGATCCATATAAATTTTACAAAACACGACAGATGCTTCAGTAGACACATTCTTTTCCTTCAAGTAAAAGCATGAATGTTACAGATAAAAAGTCGTTGGTGCTGCTCTTGGTTACCTGATTTTTGAAAAAAGCTGAGTTAACTCTATGGGCATCCATATCTAAAGAACCAAGGACAGTATGTGCTTCAGCACTGTCTGCCACTGCTGCAGACAAAGCAGGTGAGGAGCACGTTCCATTCCCTATAGGAAAAATTCCTTCTGTGGTGGAAGTCACCATATGTGAGGACAGTGTGTAGATTTTTAAAGCCATCCATCATGGAGAGGCAGGAAACCCTGGAGAGCACAGAAATACAGAGATGCAGGGATGTAGCAGTATTCCTTCACCTTACTGCCTGACCAAAACCACAGGCAAGTTTCAGGACTCAAACAGGCAAGAACCTTTTACATCAGCAGTGATAGAATACCCAGGAAAGGGTATTATGTCACTGAAAGGCTGCTGGTTGTTCTCCGCTCTGGTTGCAACATCCCAGGATCAATGGCAAAGCTGTTAAACCCTGTCTATAAATTTGTCAGATTGCCCTGTACTAGAAGAGCTGGGTCACTAATCATTAGCAAGGTCACTTTTTTTTATTAGAAAATAATGTACTAATCCAAATTAAATGATTAAATTAGAATGTCAATGCAGACAAGGCCATTGTAATTAAACAGTGAATTGGAGCAATCAATTAAACTATATTAGCTAAAAGATTAGAAAGAAGAATATTAGAAAATTAGGAGTTAATTAGACAGCTGGGAATTTCTGTTGTGTTGTTTAGAGATAGGAAAGTTTGAAGACTATGATCCAAACATAGTTTTAGTGATGCCTGCTGATGGAGATGAAGAGAAATATACCACTCCATAGCGTGGAATTTATTCTGCGGATGCAGGGGTGGGCCACAGCATGGTCTTCAGCTACCCGCAGAAGAAAACAGCTATTTCCAGATGGGCTTCTTGTCCATTGTGGCAATGGCTTATGATTTTTGTCTTGGGCCTGACCTTCATTGTTCTTCCTTCACAGAAAGTGGATATTGTGCAGGCTGTGTGGTGCCCATTACAGCAGCTACCAGGGTCACAAGAGCTGCCTAAGTCTGTTCCTGAGCTACAGTTTATAGTGTCCACAAGCCCGTGGTGATGTGACAAGGAGATGGAAGGAGAGGGGAGAAGATTTAGCAGAGCAAAGAAAGGACTTGTGTCCTGCAGAGTTTCAGAACAAGACCTAGAGAGGAAGCTAGTGAGAGCAGAGAGAGTGTACCTCAAATCCCTTGCTAAACGTGGCTGGATGAAGTGTATTTGGGAGGGAACATGGCTGGTTTCACAGCTGAGGCTTTCACTGCACCTGTGCAGCTCTTGTCCAAAGTGTAGATGTTGTTACAATTGCACCAATCCCTGTGGCATTAGTTGCTGTAGCAGTTAGTACATTGCATATAATCTTCTTGGAAGTTCAGCCATAAACTGCTTGTTTTTAAAGGCAAGAAGGTCTGGGCCAAGATTAGCACGTCAGTCTATTAAGTACTGCAGATTTGGCTCTGTTCTCCCTAACACTGACATAAGTCTCTTACAGTCAGCAGCATAAAACATTTGCACTGAAATCAGAATTGCATGATGGAGCAAAAGTTCACCCTGCACCTTCACAGCAAGTTTTCCGTTACGGTATTTTTAATTAGAATCATTAGGACTTCTTTGTTGTTTAATCTGTGTATTGACTAGCATCAAGGGCATTGACTGGTATCTGGTTACATGCAAACATTTTGTAATTTAAATGTTCTGACATGTTCTGGCAACATGACAGTCACATTTAGCTTCTCGGTTTTCATTTCTGTCCAGTTGGAAGACCTGGCATTTAGCTGTCGCACTGAAAAGGGATTGGCACTATTTGCCTGGATGCCAAGCTGAGCATTTAAAATATTGGAGAATGGGCAATTTCTTCCAGAGGTAGTTGCCAAGTTCTACAGTTTGTTCAGTGAGAAAGAAGCAGACATCAGCCTAGCAGAGTGGCAATGGGAGATTATACATACCTTGTGTATATACTTTACTTGCACTGCTTTTGGCTCTCTTGGCTTCACTGTGGCCATATCCCTAAGAAACATGTATATGAGGGAAGTGAGTTCCCCAAAGATTGCAAAATTCCACCCAGCAAGTGATGACTTACTGAAGATGGATTGCCAGACTTCGTTTTATATCTCTTGTTATCCTCCTATCTAAGCATTTTCCCACTATTTAAAGTATCTCCCTTGCTGGCAGGATTCCCTTAACTAGGTCTAGTGTTTAGGACAATGGCTTTCTTTAAATTAAACACTCCAGTTGTGTAGTAGTAGTCACAGATTTCTTTTTTACTGCTCTTTTTATCCATAGTTAAGATCATGTTCCTTTTTTAAAAATGCTTACACACGTCTTTTAATTCAATAATGCAAGTTAGGTAACCCCCTTGCCCTTTGGGATAATTAGTTCTTTTCTTTGCTGTCGTCTTTCCCTTCCAACCCTAAAGATTGTGTGATCTTCATATATCTTTATCATATCTTTATCATGTCACTCTAATAATTTCCCTTCAGCAGTGGTAAGTGAGCATGATGCAGTTCTTTGGGTTTTTTGTTTGTTTGTTTTTGTTTTTTAATTAATATTACTGTAAAATCCTTGAAGTACATGGAGTCAAACTGGAACAAGATATTTTATATTACAGAATTTTTATTTCATAGAAACAGATAACTTCATCACCATAAGCCCCGTGTTAGCCTGCATGTACACAGCAGTAGAGGGGAGGTGTAGCAGCTACGGATAACTGCATCCCTCCATTTGGAAGCACAGCAATACCAGCCTTTTTTAAGCTGACTGAATCATAAAGCTGTAATTTCCATGTAAGCTTTCTGTCCTTCAGCCAGTCAGCATCACAAACTATCCTGAAAGGCACGGAAGATCAGAAGCCTGTTTTTACTGTCTAATGCCCTGCTGATGGTCCAGTTTTCTCATTTTCCTTCTTTCCTCCCCTGTTACAGGCCTCCGAAGTCTCGCGGAACAGAGGAGTGACTCTCCTAGCCAGACCAGGCAACAGCCTCGTAACAGCTATCCGAAACCAGCACCACCACGAGGCATTACCCCTGGGTAAGCCAGCTTTGGGTTTTTTTCTAGAAGCAGCGCTCACAAAGATGAGCACTAGGACTACTCCACAACCACATCCACTGCTTCCTATTGCGCTGTGCCTCGCTAGCAGTGTGACCCAACACAGTCACCATGAACTGCAGAAGGACCCACCATGGATAAAGAAAAGCCTCTGTGTTTTTTTCTTTTTCCCTTTACAGCTTACAATGACAAGATTGTTGCTTTTCTACGCCAACCCAACATTTTTGAGATGCTGCAGGAGCGTCAGCCCAGCTTGGCCAGAAATCACGCGCTCAGGTAGCCTTTCTTCCAGCCTAATGAAATCAGGTTCTGAGAAGGACTTTTATAGGGGGAAAAAAAATCTATTTGTTATAATAAAAAGGATGAACTCAGGCCTCAGATAAAACTATCACCATTAAAGAGCAGGCATGGGCCACCAGAATCCAAGCAGTTGCTACTGTCTCAGAAGTAGGAAGAATAAGAGTAACTGTGGGCAAATAATGACAAATCAAATATTCACTCTAAATATTACTGAGTAGCAGAAATTCTGTGGATAGCCAGGCTTCACCGATAATTATCACCTTGCTTTTCAGAAGATGAGGTGAAATTGTGACTCAATGGAGATCAACAGCAAAACTCCCAGTTACTCCACTGGAACCAGAATTTTACCTCGTGGTTGGATTTACAGCTATGCCATGAGCATAGTCACTCTAGATTTTGTGAAGAAATAGGAATATTATGAAGTAGGGTTTCCCATCTTCATACTTCTTCACTAATGATTTAATAACAGTCCTTTTAACCTAGTAGATTTAAAAAAAGAAGAAGAAAAAATGGAACTAAAAGCCAGTACGGTTTTGAATGCATTGTAATTCCAAAGGTTAAATTAATTACTTGGGCCTAGGATCTGAACTGGCATTAGTCAGTCCCAGTTAGCAGTGCCAGTGTGCTCCAGCTAAGACCTTGACCCAAACACTTAGTATGTGCTGTGCAGCAGAAAGGATATCTGTATCTGCAGGTTGCTGGGGACGCAAGGAGAGGGAGCTAAAGGAGGGAAGAAGAACCTTTGAGTTTCTGCAGTGTATCTTCTGCTGATAGCCCTCCCAGCTTGTCATTTACCCATGAGGGCCAGACAAAGAGTTCTTTGGATATAGGGATTAGACTTGCTTCCTGGGGGAATGCATACATGCAATTAAAATTAGGGAGAGAGAATGAAAAATGCTTGCAGTGTTCAAGATTTCTGTAACTGAGAAATTTTTATCTTCACCATCAAATTATTCCAGACTATTATTTTTTAATGGGTATAATTTGAATTCTCATTCCTCAAAGAACAGATAATACTTTTATCTCCTCTAGAGCGGAGAACAAAATTGACTAGTGATACAGACCAGACAGCTTAGCCAGGGCATAATGAGATTTGTAACAGGATATTGAGCCCTTCACCTCGGGTCATTGCCTTGATTATAACTTAGGTCAGGAGTGATCCAACGCTACCATCTGATGCCTGTTCAGTAGCCTTTGTGAAATGGGCTTGTTGGTCTGGCACAAACCCTTAGGAGAAAAACATCCATCTTTTGCAGGGCTTGATTCTGCAAAGCGTTGTAGCCTCACCAAGCAAGGTCCTAAAGGACATGCTTGACTTGAGGTGGAAACCTTTGACTTGATTTTAGAATGAGTATTCTAGGATACTCTGATGTTTATAAAGCGTAGTGTTAGACGGGGGTGTAGCTCTGTCTTGGCATGGGCCTATGCTGCTGGTAGAATCCCGTCTTATGCTTCCCACTCTTACTGGCATTCATTATATGACAAAGTATGTGATTATATATATATGGCATATAACTTCTTTGTGACCTATTGATATCAAGTATTTGTTAGAGCTGTCATCTTCTGGCTAGGACTCACAGAGATAAAGAAGTGTTTTATGAAACTATTAGAGAAAATTGGTGTGTGACTTGCAGTCTTAACTAAGATAAAGTCTATTAGTGGAATAAGTTACAGTGCTGCACATGTGCTCAGGGGACTAAGAATCATTCTGTTTTCTAAAACATGATATAAAACATCTTACTTTAGGTCCAGGAAATGAAGTGACGTAAATAAATATTTTTTTTAATTTGTTTAATGGAATTATAAAATGAATCAGGGCAGTAAGGGTGGGTGGCATTTTTGTGGAGAGAGAAAGAGGAGCTGGCAAAATACTAACTAAGGAATAATAACTTTATCCATAGTTCATGCCTTTATAATGTTTCATTTTCTTCTTTTTTCTCTCTTTTTTTTCCTCCTTCTCTTCTTGTCACTAATATGATTCATGTTTCAGGGAGAAGATCCATTACATTCGGACAGAGGGTACACACGGACTTGAAAAGTTGTCCTGTGATGCAGATTTAGTAATTCTCTTGAGGTAATCAATTTGACCAAAAGCATAATATTGTTACTTATGGTGCCAAGGAATCTGACTGTCTTTTTTCAACATAATTGACAACATTGTGTTAAACCTTCCAGGTCATTTGTCATTAGAATGGGATTTCATTGTTACTGATAGCCACGCAAAATAGTTCTGCCAGAGTACATCAGTCAAATCTTGCTTTCTGGAAGCCAATCTCCAGTGATGCAGTGAACTCCATCAACAGCCAGCAAGTCAATCAATATGGCTATTACCATTAAGTAATTGATGAAGAATCAGATCAAAATGTTTCCTTTTGATGGAAACATTCTTGTTTCCTATTTTCAAAAAAGGAGAAGAAATCTTGGCTTTCTCTGTACGAATAGAGAATTCAACTCTTCATGAAATTGCTAGTTCTACCACTGCAGCTTTGCCCACACAAGCTGGACCATGTCACAGTAATGAAACCCACAGTATAGTGAGTCATTTGGGGGTTTGTTGATTAAACCTTAACTTTATGCTAGAGTTACTTTTGCTTAGCACAGATGAGGACTCTTCTTGTTGTTCTGGGCTTTCACAGAAAATATGCAGAGCAACACTACCCAATGCAAGAACTTTGCAACTTGTTCCCAGCACCTTCATACGAATGGTCGAAGTGCTGTGCAGGTGTCTCTGTGAAGTATACACTCAAAGAAAAACAAGCTGCAAGACAGATGTGTCTCTTCTTCACTCATTTCCAACATGGATGTTGTCTCCATTTACCGCATATTCTCAGGGCTCAATTCTCTCTCAGTAGACTGAGGCCTCAGCATGAAGTGTATAATAAAACTGCATATTTATATTCCTTCCTTTGATGAATGTGAACCAAACCTCTCTGTCATTTTTCCACACAGCCTTTTTGAAGAGGATATTATGTCCTACATACCACTGCAGGCTGCCTTCCATCCTGGTTACAGTTTCTCTCCTCGCTGTTCACCCTGCTCATCACCTCAAAATTCTCCAGGTAGGGAGAAAGGAAGACATTACAGAATCTTGCATTTGGGGTATTTCTCCACCTAATAATTACGAGGTAACAAACTGAGAGCTCACGTAATTTATCACTCTACTGATTTCAGTGCCCACTTTGACCCAAACTATGTCACGTCTCTGCATCTGTTCCCATTACTGTTAAACATTTGCTGAAATGTTAAAATGGCTGGGAGACAAAATGTCTGGAAGACAGAGATTTGGAGTTGTCAGTATAGAGGGAAGTATTGTCCTGCGTTTCACGTAGTCAGAGAGGATTAGGATAAGAAGAGGATGGTGGTCTCCAAACATAACTCACTGACATTCATGGATATTAACATTAGATAAAATGAGCAAAGAGCATTTTCCAAATCACAGGTATATCACAATACTTACAATAAACTCTTATAAAATACTCCTATGATGTTAACTTTCCTCCACACCATGTACGAAAGACTTTGCTTCTTCCCAAGATTCGTCTGTTTTAGACCTGAGGGGATCATCTTGATCGTCTAGTCTGACCTCCTGTGTTGAGCTCATTAACTTACGTTTGACAGGAAACATATTTTCCAGAAAGATATGCTGTCTGAGAAGGTTATTTCCAGCTGTGACATGACTCTGTAGTTATTGTTTATGCTATAGAAATTTGAGGAGCCAATGCCTCCAATTTGCCAAGATATACAACCGCTACCACAGGCTCCCTGCTTGGTAGTGTCCAGAAGCCATTTTGAGAGAATGGATAGAGAAGTGCGATCTTAAGAAATCCATTTTGGGACTGAGCTTTTAAAAGTCCATTTAAATTCTCTGGTTTCAACCAAACTTTAAAGGGGAGAGATGTCCAAATCTTAGAGATGGTTTAGAAAATTGATTGATTCTTTCTTTTTATGTGCAGAACTTAAACACTGAACCCTTGTCTATAAGGCCACGATATTTAGTGAGTATGTCCATAGTCACAACTGAATTTGAGCACCCTTATAAATGCACTTCCCTCCTCTGTGTCAGGAAAGCTCAGAAATAAGGCTATTGCAAGACAAAACTAGAAGTATTTGACCAATACAGTAGTCAGGAGTTATTAAAGGAACTGCAGGAGCTTCTACCTCTCGTGAAAAGCTGAGAAGGCCAAATACTGATTTCAGAGAACATATTGTCTCTCTCCTTATTTCTGCTGCTGGTTACATAGCCCCTGAGAACCATCTGTTATTCATGGGGAAAAATACCTAAAAGAAGAAAAGACAATCGTAAGGGATTCTCTTTGTACAGCATGTAAATATGCCTTTCTGTTTTACCAACAGAGGCAATTAGTAATGTCTTTCCCTCCTGGCAGCCAAGACTGTGCTCCCACTAAATGCACTAAATGTGATTTTTTTTTTTTCCTTTTTATGGAGATTCTGCCAGATTTCTCATAAAAGGGCTTGTTTTTATTGTCCTCTCTAATGAGATAGGGAAATGGGATTTCATGGATCCATTCTTTGACCCTTTTATAACATGACACTTGCTTATACAAAAGGACTAATCAGCTACTTTGAGACTGCAGACTTCAAAACAAAACAGGTCCCAAATCTGCTGTATGTGTGAATCATAATAGGAAAATGTGGCATTTCTTCCTGACAGACGTCCTCCTTGAAGCCACAAAGGGTTTTTGTGTTGATGGCTGGAAGTGTTTAATATACAGTCAGATTAACTCTGGGAAACCCGATTCCCAACTTGGCCTTGGTGCTAGCCTCAAGATAGAGGCATTAGTTTGAGCTCCAGAGGTTTAATCCTGCCAAGTAACGAGATCTCCTATACAATGCCAAGGAGAGTGTGAAAGGGAGAGAAAACCTTAAACCAGTGACCATCACTGGGAATTATTCACATCAATCTTTCTCATGCCTTTCTGATCCCTGAATTTCCATTCAGATCAATTATAGTTGAAGGCTCAGGCAACAGAAGGATACGCACGATGCCAGCTTAACCACTGCATTATTAAGTAGATATATTCCCTGGAAGTCTTTGGCATCACTGAGTTATAAGAACAACTCCATTAAAATCAAGTGGAACATGAAACAATTGGTGCACAAATATCCTTCATATTCCTGTAAAATGTTCCTACTGCTTTTGATAGCCAGTAGTGTATGGAAACAGCACTGGCATGTTTTGGAATGATTTAAAGCCTGTTACACTTTCAGAAACTGTTTTTTATTTTTTTTCCACCAGGACTACAGCGAGCAAGTGCGAGAGCACCCTCTCCGTACAGGAGGGACTTCGAAGCCAAGCTACGTAATTTCTATCGAAAACTTGAAGCCAAAGGGTACGGCCAAGGTCCAGGTAAAATAAAGTGAGTATTATGACAAGTCTTTCAAGTAGTCTAGCATGGCAGAACTTGGCCTTTCTTCATGACTTCTGATTCACTGATAAGAGAATGGGAAACGCACCAGAGAGTGCAGGTTGTAAATCAATCATCAAGATAAGACCTTAGTATATCCTGAAAAAGAGTGAGGCCTCTATTTAAAAGAGGTATTGCTATGCTTACCTGTAATTTGCCAGTAGGAAAATGTCTGTGGTAATGAACTAGACATTACTACCAGCTTTACTGCATCATTGTAATGATGGAGTAAGTCCAAATCCTTTGAATCTACATATAGTGTAACTCAGGATCAGAGCCCAACTGTACAGACTTTTGCTTGCCCTTGTGGCTTTGACTTTAAGTAGCTCTTTGTGTTGGATTGGCCTCCTGGATTTGAGCTGTCAACATTTCTGCCTCTGTTCATGTATTCTGGGGATTTCTCTCTGAGACACTCTGTCAGTGGGGCTTGAGTTTGCTTCCCAGGCAGCCTGGTAGGTGACCTGTGGCTCTTGCGAGCCTTATGCCCTACTTGTGCTAGTTATCCTACTTGACTAAAGGGCTGTATGTTTCTAAGGTATTTCCTGGGCATCTGGTTAAATTTATGCGTCAGGTTGGCTTCCTACCAAAACACATCTGTTGTGAGGAAAAAAAAAAAAAAAAAAAAAGAAGAAAAAGAAAAAAGAAAACCTGAAACGAGACATTTTATTCCAGGCAAACATCATCAGCAAAATATTCCTGCAGAGCTGGGGAATCCTAGTCATTGGTGGTTATCCCTTTGCAGAGTCCTGTTAAGTGGATCCAAGGCAGACACAAATTACATTCCAAAAGGTCTGTCTTAAAATGTCCATGTCATTTGAATAAGCAGGATTTCTTTCACAGACAGTGTTTAAATGCCCTATTCATTGAGTTGTTTTAGAGGCTGGCAGAGGAGTGAGAGGTGTGTTGGATAAGCAAACGGTGATACTCCCTTTACTTACCCTGCTGCAGACACAGTAATTCCATGGACATTCACTGGATTAAATCCAGGGAGAGTTTGGGTACAATCCCAGAACAGTGTCACTTCATGTACACAGGAGACTCAGCACCTCTGCAGAGATTTCTATAAATAGAGGCATTACAGAGAGCCTTCTAGCAGTACCACTACACTTTGAACCCAATCGCAGCATTATGAAAAAATTCCCCTGTGAGGCACACAGAGAAGCAGAATGAAGCAACTCAGTGAAAACCAGTAATATTCAACTCATTTTTGCACCAGTGCATACAAACTTATCAACTTCTCTGAGAATGAATCTGTGTCTTTACTAGCTCTTGTTTACCTTCAACCTCACCTACTCGCACCAGACTCAGTCATTAGATCTCTATTTCTGCCTCCCTTTGCAGGTTAATTATACGACGTGATCACTTGCTTGAAGGCACCTTCAACCAGGTAATGGCCTATTCACGCAAGGAGCTCCAGCGGAACAAACTCTACGTCACGTTTGTTGGAGAGGAAGGGTAGGGACCTTCTAACTATTATCAGTTGTGAAGTAGCTGTTACATTGCAAAAAATGGCAAGGATTGGCCAAAAGCGAGCCTCTCTTGACATGAATTGTTTCTTTATTTTAGTTTTTGTTCTACATCTGTAGCTCATACATCTGTTAAAAATCCCAGTAGCAAAAATGTTTCATCTTCCTAGAGTACCGTCAATCTAGATGCCTTAAAGTATCCCTTTTAGGGGTTAAATCTAATGTTATCCTGATGCCGTAGATATATTTTTATTGCATGGAAGGTGAAACGAACTACAGACTCATCGTTACACACTCAATTGCTCTCAGCACTAAAATTAGAGACCAGGCCTTTATCCATTTTGTTACTCTACCTCTTCAAAATGGATTTTTTTTTTGTTCAAAAATTTTTGCTTTATATGGCATCAGATGATCATTTGTTACCAATGTGTGGAGTTCTTGTTTCTGGTGAAGTGAGAAGCGTCAATGTCGTTAAAAAAAAAAAGTCTTTGCCATTTAATTCATCTAACTGCAAGCTAAGAGGAAGAGAGGCCTCTTAAAAACCGCAGAAAGGGCCCATTCATGTATGGCCATTCATGTATGTTTAAATAAGCCATAGAGCTTTTGTTCCCATATCTAAACAGAATCTTTCAAAGTCACCCTTGCTCACCTCAAGAGCTACATTATCACTGAGGCTTATTCGGTGTACTTTTATAATGGAAAGACCATTATGCTTATTTCCATTCTGTTTCAATAACTTTGCATTAAAGTCTCTTAAAGGGAAAAATAAAAAGGAAAAAAGGCAAGGATAGGATTTCAGGATGCTGAAATAGTTTCAGTTCCAAGGCTGCTAGAACAGTAAAACCCTGGGACAACCATGAGAGGGTCCAACAGCCTGTGACAACGTCAGCCCTGTCAAGTGAAGAGCTTCTGCATAGCTGAATTTGTCTGGAGACGTGTTAGGTGCAGGAGAAAACAGAAGTCGCCAGTCTCCACTGATACCAGTTAAAGGGGTTTTATTAACACCACTTTTTGGACTCTGTGGATTCAGTATCTTCTAATGAAAGCTTTCTTTTACAATTGGTTTTGCCCCTGGCTCACAAGCCAGGCATAACTGTGCAGCATAGCTCAATTTGTGTTTTGGAGTTACATTCTAGTATGCTAACACTGGCCAAAGTCATGTTTTTTTCCCCACATCTCTAATCACTTTTCCTGTGTGTAGTACAGTCTCCTCAGGATCCTGTTGGGTCTGCAGTTTCATTCTTTCTTCACTGATTCATTTACACCTGAGGATACATTCCCCCAGGGCCTCTGCTGTTTAATGCTAGGATAGATTCTGCTGGAGGGGTCCAAGATAGCAATTTTCTGTTGAGAAGAGGGGATGCTCAGTGGCTGCATGCTGCTGTATGACCATAGCTTCCACTGTTGGCTTCCGAGCCAAAATGATGTTGAAAATGAACTATGAAGGGTGTATGTGTTGCTCAGAAATATAGTATCTAATCTCTGTTTTTGAATATAGAGAGGTGTTGTTGGCACTTCTTTACTCCAGCTCTCATGAGTCTCATCCTAGCATCTCAATATCTGTTGAGCCAGATTTGTTACACGTTTTATGCTAGCAGTTCAAGGGGAGTACAATCCACTTTACCATTGTATAAAGTAAAGCAGGGAAAAACACACCAGCCTGCCCCTTAGCTTCTTTCTAGTTATACCAATCAGACATTGAGCCCTTTGTGATTGTGCTTCTTTAAACATATCATAGAGCATTCAGGTTCTTACTTAGAAGTACTGCCTGCCTCAGAACCTGGCACATGTGATATATGGCTAGAAATCATGCTTTCTTATTGCTACATGGACATTTATATGAGATTGAAAAATCTACCTACTATTATTACTATTATGATATGTTTTCAATAAATCCATCACAGTCAGCATTAAAGTATTCACAAAGCTTTTTTGTTGCGTAGGTTGGACTACAGCGGCCCATCCCGAGAATTCTTCTTCCTACTATCTCAGGAGCTCTTCAATCCCTATTATGGGCTGTTTGAGTACTCAGCCAATGACACGTACACTGTACAGATCAGCCCTATGTCTGCCTTTGTGGAAAATCACCTGGAATGGTAAGGACATTTTGTGCAGAACTGAGTGATCCTTTCACAGTCGTACAGAACTAGAGAGGCAAAGCGAGAAAAGGTTTTGGTTTAGGCTAGTTCACACGTAAATATTATTGCTGCTTTTGGGAAGAAGTAGATTGAGAGAAGTAGGAGAGAAAGTAAGTGCAGATACAATAGCAGACCCTGAAAAAGATGTGATCAGATGCAATTATTAAAATGTCCTCAGCACTTAGATGTGATGTTTTCATGCTTCTGTGTGCACATGAAAATGATGGGAAGAGCTTTACTTAATCCAGACCTCCTCTCCTTTGTCCCTTTCTAAGAATAACGTGTGACCTCTCTATACATCAAGGAGCACTGTGCTTGGAAGCTGTGCAGTGCCCTCCAAGCACCACACTGCCTTTCTAAACCTGCTACAGGCCGTAAAAAGAAGTAGTGAAAGCAGTCCCTCTTTTTCCCCCTGACAGCATCTCTGCTTCTCTATGGCAAGGATGGTGGGGATATCAGACTCTTTTACTGTATATGTGTGGAAAATACTGCTGACCTTTGTTTATGTCAAAAATTCTGAGAGCACATTGTGATCTCTCTATTTTCCTCCCTGTCTCCAGATTGCTCCGTCTTTGGGAGTTGTTTTCCCTTTGATAGTTTAAGATGTGGTTCAGTGAACCGTGGGCTGCCAACCTAAGGCTTCATTTGATCCCTTGTGGGATTTCATTGTGTCAAAGAAACACTGGCACATGGGTTTCCTATGATGTGTTTCTTTGTCTGACCAATCTCACTGGCACCCCTCAGAGATCCCTTTTTTAGAAGGCAGTTCAGGCCCCTTCTAAATTGCAAATAACACATTGCCATCTGTTCTCGTAAACTCTTCCCCTTTTGCTTTGGCTTCCAGCGGGCAGAAGAAGTGGTTGCACATGCCACCACCTCTCAAGAGATTGCAGTGGAAGGAAGGAGAGTCACTAGGACGTAGCCTTGGCCTCTGACCTGTTTTTTAGATTATCACAGCAGTTGAACTCCATGCTGGAAATGATCCGTGCATTCAACTGTTTCTATGTTGACATTAGCAGGAAGAGAGTGGATTGGATCTCACAACCCTTTTGCTCCCACTGCTGTCCGTCAGTTAAGCATCAGGCAATGGCTGGCCCAGTTTTCAAAAGGAAATTCAGCTTCTCCTTGGTTTGGCTTCATGGGCAGCATTGACTCCTCATTTTGGACCCACTGTTTGTGAAGATGCCCTTTGCTTCCAGGCTACAGGACAATTGAGGGAGATGCAACCTGAGATCATTTAGCCACCCTGTACCTGGACATAGGCCTACTTCTCCAGGAGCTCTTGCTGTGTTAACCCAGCAGTGCTGGAAAGAGGCCCTGCCTCTTCTGCACTGTAAATACTGAATTTGTGAACAGAGTTCAGCTGTATCCTTTCAGTTGCAGTTTTCTCATCAAAGGTGATGAACTGTGCTGCAAGAAGCATGTGCTTCTCACTGCTTTGTCCTTATCTTAATTGGGAGATTTCAGCTGGGAAGAGGCTTATTTTAAAGGTATCCTAGGCATATAGAAAGGTGGAAAGGCAACCAATAGGATTTCTATAGGAGTTAGCACCTAACTTACCACTTAGACACCTTGGTTGATGTTCCTCAAGATATCTTTATATCGTCCTTCTTATTTTCAGAATGCTCTTTGGCATTTGGACATTTGGAGGTAGAGGGGTTGTTTTTTTTCAAGAACAGAGAGATGAAGTTGACCTGCAGAATGCAATAAATGCTGCAAACAAAAAGATCTGTACGTAAAGCAGTATAAATAGGGCACGGTTGCAGAACCCAAGGCAAAGATAAGCAATCCAGTAAGTGATAAGTAATTCTTCTTGAACCTGTCATGGAGATAACTCTCTGAGACCCACAGTTTATAATTAGTCTGATAGATTTTACAATTGGCTTTAGATATCCAGATACTCTTAATTTTCTTTTTTTTATACATTGGCTAGTTAGATCTGTTCATACATGATCCTAGAGCAGTTTATTCAGAAGTCTGCGTAGCCAGATAAGATGAAATTTGGATAAGGTTGTTAAAACTCAACAAATAAGATTCCTCACATAAGGGTATATAAGGTAACTTCTCTGAGGATGGTGTACTGTCTTGCTTGTGATTGTTTATCCATGAGCAATGGGATTGATGAAGTTGTCATCATTTTTCTAACTTTGTTGCCCTCCAAGGTAGTGCTAAAACTTCTGTGGCTAAAATTTACCTGTTGATTGGGTTCCAGCAGAGCTTCTTTACTCCCTGGCATACAAGTAATTAACATTTTTCTCCCAATCCCAGCTCTATTATGAAACATCAGTTAACATGTGTGAGTGAGTGAGTTTTGAGAGTCTTAGTGTCACAGAGCATTAAAATTTGCAGTCTTTTTCAAAGTTTAAAGTTGGACATCAGTCATTAGAAACACACAACCACAATTGTTTCAGATTTATAGATTTCTGGGACTGCTTGCCTTTCATTACTGTGAAGTTTATCATTTATATGGAACTTGTCCTTGGAATGGTTTTCTGTAGAGTGGCTCTACAAGATCTATCAAGACATGGCTATAACAAGAAACAGCCCTAGCAGGAAAAGAAATAACAGAAATTCCCACAAAATTATTTTACATTTTCTCTTAAGTGGTGAGTTTGAGATAGAACACGTATATGAACTTGTGAAGATGTGAAGTGTTGTTCATACTGGCAGGATTGAGAAATTTGCTGTTCTATTTCCCCTGGCCTAAAAGTTACAGCACTGCCCCTGTTAATGGCTTATTTCATGCCTTGCTCTTTGTACAAACAACAGTCTGAGCCCAAAATGAGCACATCAAAGCACAGAGTAGTTGTATGTTTGCCAAGTGAAAAAAAAGAGACATAATGACTGGAAAATATGTCTCATTTATGGAGAAACTGAGATTTAACACCTTTCCTGCAAGCATCCATTGAATAAGACTTTTTCCATCAGTTCACATATGTGCTCGCTGAAAATAAAATATAAAATATTGCACATTTTCAAACTTAAAAATATTTTTAAAAATTAAATATCTCAAAGGACACAGTTGTAACTCTCTAGATCTAAAATGTTTGATGGTACACATTTTTATCTGCCTGCCACAGGATGTATCTCAAATTCATAGTCAGAACAGTTGCTTTTAATCCATGCCAGTCAAGAACCATTCTGACTAATCTAGTTAACATATCTAGGTCTTTGCCCGAATATTGGAAGGAGACTTCTAAAACGCTATGTAACCCCACTACTTAAGGTAGTCTTACCTTCTCAAATAAGCAGGTGAAATGTGGTGGCAGATACATTATTTCATTGAAAAGAATATTCTCTTTGATCTTGGTCAGGTGTTTCGGGCAACTGAGAGGGACTGAGTCACTAAAGAATCCACTGTAGGTTTTGTTCAAGGTCTAGAGCACACTGAGAGATAGAGCAAGGGGGAATACTGACATTTCTTTAACAACCTCCAACGAAGTTAGAGGTAGTATTCAGTAAAGGTCCCAGTCGTTACCATAATAATGAGTTGTGATGTAAAGTCCCCCAGTAGTTTGCCACACTAGCTTCTCAGTTTCCTGCCTGCAGCATTGAAGCACTGGGATCCAGAGTCCCAGTATTATTGAATATACAGAGATACTTGTGCTCTGATGTTGTTTCTGACACTTTCTTCCTCTTATGACATTCAGGATGATGAAATCTGTCAGATTAATTTTACAGAGAGCTCTACAGAGGCCTCTTAGAGTATAAGGAGATGATAGATGTTGACATTTATGAGCAAAACTCTGGAAGAGGTAGGTAAGAATTATCTCTGTGGTAGGCATGGAAAGACTTTTGGGGAATAAACTTCTGAGTCCCACAGACAATTCAGATTTAAGTTTGCTGTGAGCAGAGATGCTTCTTAAATTTGGCTTCTGTAGATGGAAAGGGAAGATAGGGCACCTTTCTTGTGGAGATAATGTAAATAGGGCATCCAGTCCTATTGACAGGAGTTGAGACAGGCTTTTTACCCGTGATCGAAGACAGAAGACAGCATGGAATGGAGATGGATGGAGAAAGTATGTTTCTAAATTATGGGAAAATAAAAGCTAGTTTCAGATTTTGTGTAGTCTCACATCCTTACGTAGCTCACTGGTTACACTCCGTGTCTTCTTCATGGTGCTTTTTCTAGCACCTAGAAGATTGTTAGCATCTGATCACTGCATCTCATTCAGTCAATAATGTAATAGAATGATTTGTCTGACTTTGTCGTGATACACAGTGATTTTCTTCAGGGCTTCGTTTTGGCTTTCATCTTCCTTCATATCTATTCCCCTGTTCTGCTCCAGCTAAACCACGTGGCAAAGTGGACATCAGTTTCTGTGATGTTTTGTGTCATTCTTACCAAGCCCAAAGAGTGATACTTCTCTGGTATTTCATTCTTCATGTGGCTTCCAATTTCAAATGTTTAATGTCTGACTGTTTAAGAAACTGTACTTAGTATAAAACAAAGTCTATTTCTTCTTATGAGCTTTCCCTCCCTGCTATGAGTAGTTAATCCGGCAATGATAACAGAAGTACCTGTGCTTTTCGGTTCCAGAAGCACTGTATTCCCAAGCTGTTGTCAGGTAGAAATCCAGCCTCTCTTTTCATGTCTTCTGAGTGGGCCAGAGCTTTTCTTTGTGCTAGTTCTGGCTCCAGGAGTAACCAGTAGGTTAATAAATGCAACCATCTGCTAGAGACTGCACTGCAGTTATGGTGTGGTTACCCACACCAGGCATTTTAATGCTAGATCACTTGCTTTTTCTTTTCTCTAAACTGTCTCAGCACTCCTTTTCACACCTTCTGCTTTTGAGTTTTTAGTACCTTATCTGTTTGTAAATGTAGAACCAAAGGCAGAAATGTGAAAGCAAGCCCAGTGTTTGCGTAGAAAGCTAGATGACCTAAACGGATTAAATCAGCCAGAGACATTCATTTGGAGATGATGCTTGAACATCTTTTAGCTTGAAACATCTTTTATTGTGTTTTCATAGTGAATTAGTGACAGTGTGTTTTTTTAACCGTGAGGCATTCATGGATCTTGCCGTAACATGTATACAGAGTGGTACCACAGTGTCATGGTTACCTGAGAGATATTCACACTGTGCAAATCAGACTCAGAGTTCTGCATCCGTCTCAAGACCATCCTGTTTTCTCTTTAATAGAAGTTAAATACATTTAATTAGCAGAAGCTTATGAAAAGGTTGCAGAGCTCTGAGTGAAATGGTTTTGTGCAGAACCCTAATGAAGACCACAAAGAGGATATCATGGTTAGACCTAGTGGCCCAGGTCTTCAGAAGCTGTGAATTGCTTCCTGACTCACAATAAATTCCATTAATTTAGCACTTAGTTAGAACTGCAGCTTTGGGGCAGGACCGTCCTCCTTCAAGTCTCACAATTAAAATTTCCTTCTGCTCTCAATGCCACTCATATTCCAACCTGTATGGCTTTGGAGCCGGACAGAAAACGTGCATGTTTTTCTGCAACAGATTGTGCAGGCAGATGCAAGCACAATCCCTTGCACCCGCTGTCCCTGTGCTCCAGATAATGTGATTACTGCAACACTGAACTGAGCAAATACACACCGCTACCATCAGGGCTGATTAGTGCTCCCTTGGCACTGCCTTGATTGCTCTTGCATGCTCTGGCAAGCTTGGCCATGGGTAGAGCGAGCTCCCTTTATCTACACAGTACAGCCTATACTCCCAGCCAAACTCTGACCTTCCTTTCTATTTATTTTGTGTAAATCAAAAGTCACACAGCCATTGCCATTCATGTGTTACCTCACACATGTCAGAGAATGCAGATTTTGTGGAGTTTTTATATATATTTTTTTGTTTTAATACTCAAGAAGAACAAAGAATTTCACAATCATCTCAGCTCGAGATTTTCCTCCTTATAGAGTGGTTGGTTTTGCTTGCGTGAATTCCTTAAGAGCTGTGCCTTGAGCAATTGCCCTGTCCATCCATCACGCAATTTCCGAGCCAGTTCAGAAGCTATTTGACAGGAAGGTAAATGGCTCAAAAATATTAAGTTCTTAAATGCTGTGTGAAACCTGTAGCTGGGTAAAGGACAGAGACACAGGTGAGTGGGGATGGACAGGTGAGCTCAACAGTTTCCTTTCCATGGGCCTGTCAGCATGAGTGGGCTGCAACAGGCCCATGCTATGAACCAGCTCTAACATCTTGCTCAGTAGCTAGAGGATGTGAGAGAGAGAGCGGTGAGCACTCAGGGGAGGCAGAAGGGAGGAACTGGAGGTACTCCAAAGGGTGAAAAGTGCCAGAAGAAATGTGTAGGAGGAACTGGAGTTACTGCAGTTGAGAGACGTAGGATCATCAGAGAAAGATCTATTGGAAACAAGGCTTCAGTAATTGTTACACATAGAATAACTTATTTTAATTAGAGTCTTTTTAAGGAATGTGACAAATTGCCTTGTGATCTAATGGGTTGCATTTGGATGCTGACCAACTCCTGACATGGATTCAGGCAGACTTTGTGGGTCTTCGTAGAAGCAGTGGAGAAAAGTAGTCACACCATCCAAGCAGGAGGTCTGCAAATAACCATTACTCCTCTCCACTGACTGATGGTAGCTCTGGGAATTATATGCCTTGAATTACTCATTTATGTCTTGAACTTAAGTGTTTCAACTGCTATATGGCCCAGTGTCTGCTTTATTAAGGGAGTTTGAAGCCCTGAGCTCAGTTCTGCCCTCACTACTGTCCCAGAATGGGCCAGTCATGTGGGTTTGCCGTTCCTCTCCGGTGAGGAGGAAGGACAACAAGGACCATTTGGGCAGCCATCTTCAGGGGCCCTGATTACTGCTAAAAAATGAGCAATCATCCTCTGAAAAATTGAGATCAGGTAGGGCACTGTTGAGTGGGTTTCCAGTTGCTATTGAAATTAGGATTGTAACCTCTTTGCCTCAGTTTCCATCTGAAAAGTTCTCATATGTAATCAACCTGAAATCCATTTGATGTATATTAATGCCTTGAAGCTCTTTGAAATTCTCAGATGAAAGGCACCATAGAAAACCAAAGCATTTAATGTTACATTACACTATAAATTTTAATTACTAGCAATATCTTACTTTAAATAAATTATGTTTGCATGAGAAATTCTCCAGCAGCATTGTAAATCTTCTGGACAAGAATGATATTAAAGTAAATATGCAGCTGAAATCATTTTATAAGTCCGTTTCACTATGTGAAAAGGCTGTGTTATTGAAATGCCTTCTTGCTGCTTTACTGTGATCTCTCGTGATGCCTTCTGTACTTAAGTAAACTTTGATTTTCCTATTAAGTTTGATGTATGACTCTATCATATAGAAGCCTGCCTAAACAGCTGGCTAATTATTTATTAAGGGTCAGAAGGAACTGGAAGATTAAAGGCAAACTGAAGTGAAGGAGAAAAAAAACATTCTCCCTAAGTGAGCTTCTACAGCAACCTTTTTTTTTTTTTTTAACAAAAGTTATTGCTTTGTATTTACCTTAATCTTGCCTTTCTGTCTTTTACTGGAAGACTTTTTCAAGTTCTCTTGAGGATCTCAGTGGTGATACCACAAGGGTAGAAAGAAGAAATGTGTCTCTTGCAGTTCTCCTTCCTCTTCCCTTCTCTGGGTCTCATATTGTCCAGCACATCTTTCATAATTACAGCTTGGTCTGAGGGAAGGGCGAGTGTTGAGTTTTGTTTTTACAGAAGTCATCCTTTTCTCTCTTCTTTTTTCTTTTCTTTAGGCAACATTGTGGATTCGTTAGGCAACATTGCCCCATGATGGGAGGCTTTGCACAAAAATCTCTGTTGTGTTGCCACCTTGCATGTAGGAGAGTAGAAAAGGGTAAAATCCACATGGGCTCTGAGCACGCTGGCCTGCAGGGAGGCATCAGGGTGGGCAAAGGTTTTGTGTCTCGCAGTGACGAATGTCCTCATACCTCTCGTTCAAGCCACGCCGGAGTGGCAAGGCCAGGCTGTCACAGTGAAGTATAACTCGGTCTTTTCTGCCCCTCCTTGTTTCTCAATACATTTTATTCAGTCTTTGGGAAGGTAAAGAAGAACAGGTGTTGAAATTCCTAGACTAACCTTTACTAGCGGTAAAAAATCATTCATTAAAAGAAAAACTTCTTACTAGCAGAATTGGCATCAGTAAAACACTATTTTTAAGTAAAGAGATTTCTCATTATCAAGTTCTATTCCTGCAGTGATTTGAAAGTTAAAAGTTTCATTTGTCCATTGAAAATTACTTTTCATTTCAAAATATTAGTTAAATATTACTATGCTAAAAATGTAGCAAGAGTGAAAATGAAAGATTTGAAGTGATCCAATTTAAATTCATGTGAGGGTAGGAGAGGAATGTCAAGTTTGGCAGTTTGCCCCAACCTGGGACAGAGACATTTTTCAAAATCTCAACAAAAACAGTCAGGATGAGAAGAGTGTCCACTCTCTGTGAGAAAAACTATGTATTTAAATAACAAGAATATAGTAAGGGAAATTTAGTACCTGCGTACAACAGAAGGATGGTTTTTACATTCTGCCTCATGAAATACATTGCAAAGAAGACAAACTAGAAACTAGTATTATTTATTTTATTGGAAAGATTCATAATAAAAGAAATATTTCTTAGTCTCCTCAACAGCAGCGCAAAGGTCAAGCTGTGCTGCATGAAACGTTCCCTGGGAGGACCAGAGCTGTCAGTTGCAGTGGGTCTAATAAGAGTTGAAGGTGCTCAGTGACTGGCAAACCCACACCTAAAACGCACTGTCAAACCATTGATAGCATTTCTGAGTTTTATCACACAGATTTCTGAGGTTGCCTAGCTCGTAACGCTCAGTCTGGCAGGCAGGGATTCTTTGATGCATTGCAACGCAGTGTAAACCTGAGGGCATGGCTTTTGGAGTGGAGGTGGCAAGTCCTCACAGCTCCACGCTGTGGACCACCTGCTTGCAGGTAGCTCTAGGATATCTGCAACATGCAGCTTTGCATTCCTGTGTGCTCAGCAATGCCTCAGAGGCGAGCAGTCTCTTTGGAGCTTAAATACCCCAGAGAAAGTAGAAGGTACAGGTCTCCTGGGACTGACAGTAGTTGACTGTTGTTGCTTCAGAGTTCTTAGTTAGCCATTGCAGGAAAATGCGTGGTCATTTGGCTTGTGTTTTTATGGCCCTCTTCTCTGGCAGACGCCTAAATCTATGAATTTTCCTCTGTAGCTTCAATAGTTTGTTTCAACACATGACAAAGCTATGAAAAGCAAATGCAAAATCCTGAAGTAGTGTCTGAAACATCAACATTTCATAGGTTTGCAAAGTGTCCTCTCCCCTACCCGTTTTTTCCAAAAGCTTTCACTCAGAAACCAAAATCTCTTGACAAAATTGCTCCTCCAATGGCTTAAAAAAACAAACCATATGCACCAGCCCGAGTTGCTCCATAAATAACTGATCATAAACTGTAGCAGATTCACAGAACCACATATTGTCTTACAGAAGGTAAGAAAGCAAAAAGTATCAAATACACTAACAAAAATAAAGTGGAGCTGAGACCTAGAGGATTGTGATTCCGTTGCTATTTCTACTGCTTGTTTTCTCAGTAGCATTAGACAAGTTATTCTACTTCTGTTTTTAAGTTTTCATATTTGTCAGATGACATGGTAGTGATGCTCTCTGCAGGCTGCACTCAGATCTGCTGATGGAAAATGCTAAGACGTAGGAATCACACAGTGTAGAGGTGTGTAGTCACTCAACATTTCAGCCATTTAAGTGATTCATATTTCAGTCTGCATCACTCTGAGGGCAGCAGCCAGAACTGGAGCAGAATTTGTCAGCATTCCTACAGGCGTGAGTGTTTTGTGTATTGTATCAGCCTAGTTACTAGTCATGTTTGTGCTGCTGTATTTCCCTGGGGCTCTCCCAGATTTGTCTTATTTAATTCCAGTTCTTGGGTGCTATGCATTTTATAGATCCCTGAACACCTTCTTGGTGTCTTAGGACAATCTGTAAACAGATGAGCCATACTGTTCCAGTCTCATAGACTTTCCAATCAGGACTATTTCAGGAAAGCCAGTACTTTCTTAAATGAGTGTTAAAATTTCCTTCCTCTAAAATGCAAGAAAACTTCATAAGTTTTTCAGGAATGATAAGCAGAGAAAATATTATCAAACAAGGACTCACGGTCTTTCATTTTTCAATTCCTGAACAAAATGCATTGGCTCTGAAAAGAATGTGTCCATTTGATATGCATGAGGTCTGTGTGTATAAATCCTGATAACATTTGCAGGGCTGCAGGGATAAATCTGTATAGTCTGTGGCTGTTCAAAATGCACCAGTTTTCAGTTTGGAAATCTGGACAAACAGTTGTTTGATGTCAGTACTGCTAAAATGTTTCCTTGCAGTTTTAATTTGGAAGGCAAACTGAAAATGAAGTGAAAATGAATTAATTTTGACCACATATGAGATAAGATACTCTTCAGTACTTAGTATATAACTCAAAGGAGATTAAAAAAGAAGACAACAAGACGTTGCTTATTACTGTTCCCTTTCTCATTTACTGCCTTGCTAAGATGGGGAAGAATCAGTTCATTTCATCAGAAGGACGTGTGTGGATCCAGAGCAAGTTCTGAGATCGAATACCAACGTGATGAGATAGCCAAGGAGGTGGGATAGGGCCTCAGTGTGACATAAGAAATTGCACCATACTGGTGACCTGCCATTATTATGTCTTTGTCACCTCAAGAATCTACCATCATAGAATTCTTCACACGAGAGACATATAAAGAAAGCAAAAGAGTCAACAAAACCCTTGTTACTTCTAGCAGAATTCTCCTTCAGGACTGATTTAGGAATTATTTTATCTTCACTCTTTATTACACTGAGACGTTGTGAACTTTTTTCTCCTGGCCTTTGTAAGAGCCATTCCTCTTGTGTTAACAAATCTGAGCTTATCAGATTCCTGAAGCAAAAAGGCGGCGTGCTGGAGTGCTCCCACATTTGCCTCTGAGCGTGCAGATGGGCAGAGCAACTTTGCTACAGCCCCAGGTGACACTGTAGTACAGAGGCTGCCCACAAACCGTGCAGATTCAATTCCAATAAAGGAAACAGCACTAGTTATCACTGCCCACATGGCTGACTGTCTTGACGGCAGATAACTCAGTGCTGTTCAAAAGTTTTGCCACTATGCACACGAGTTGAACACACATATCCAACTAGACAAAGACATTTGTCAATGCAGGCTGCTGGCGGGTGTGCGTTTGATCCGCTGCCAAGGCTTTGTAAGGAGGATCTGATCTATTGCTAGGTTATTGCTCTGTGGATGCCACTCGTCACAGGACAGGAGGATCACTGTGACAAGCCAGTAGGAGGATATGTGCTGTGAACCTAACACCTCTGGTGCACGCTGTCAGTTTAACATGAAGTTCATGGTGTGCAGGCCAGGTGGGTTTCCAAAAAACACCTGGTCTGGCATTGTGAAATGCAGGGTCTTTGAACTATTTTCACATTACTTCTAACCCAAAGTACAGTCCTTGTTTTAGGAAAAAAAAATGTAATTCATTTAAAAAGTGCTAGTGATGTTGAATCCTCCAGAATCAAAAACCAGGAATTAACACACTTCCCTCTGTGCTCTCCATCATAATATTGAAGAGAAAAATCTACAAGGTTGGATTTTGAGGTTCTTTTAATCTGTGTTTTTCATGCTTTATGAGGCTGCTCATGAGACTGTCTATGACCATGGATGCTCTAACTGTCCTTTAAAACATGCTGTGGAACCACTGAAGCCTGATTTCCTGGGGGGTTGTGTCTCATGATGGAATTTCTCAGTGTCTAATGAGGTGCAGGTTGGGAATGATGCCTTCCTATGACTGGACCATTTTAAATACCTTCCCCTATGCAGATTCCCTGGTATCTACTAATGGTTGAGGTCAGGGGTAGCCTCTCCCATGTGGAAGAGCTGATAGGATTTTTGTCTGGATTCACCTGCCAAACGTCCTTCTCCCTTAGGACAGCTGTGAAGGGCAGGAACCCTGTACCACAGTGCAGCCTCATGTATTCAGTTCCTCTTCGGGATTGCCAAAAGTTCACCCGTGCGATTGAACGGTCAGAACCTTGGGAACTGATGCATCAGAGTAGGTGAATTTGTCTTACAGATGAAAACAAGTTTTTAGTAGTCTCATGAAAGGAAAATACCATTTTCAAATACAGTGTGAACTATATTATACTCATCTCTGGTAAGCCCTTTAAATGATTTTTCAGTGGGCTACTGTGTCAGGAAGGCTACACTTAAGCCTCAGTGACCTGTTTGAGTGAGATAAGGTTTGCAGGACTTTTAACCTTTTTAATCCCATCAGGTGCTTCCTTTACTTAGGGTTTAGATTTTCTCGTACCACAAGGCGTGGTAACCAAAGCATCCTCTATAAAACGATAGAGTGAAATCCATCCAGTCTTTCCCTGCTATGCATAGATTACAATTTTGTCAAGGTATGCTGTCCTCCACACGAACCCAAGCAAGGATTGTCACATCAGGTACAGTTGTGTTGGTCCATGCTATTAGGAGAGCGCCATGGGACAAAATGTTCTTGGTCCTGTGTTATTCTCTGCTGTGTGATAAGTAGATTGAATTTCCTGCGAGTAGTCTGCAGTTGGAGGAGACGGTTGTGCTTAGTTGCTGCTTTAGCATATGGCCTTGTCTATCTGTGGTAGATACACGGCAAGTCCCCCTGAGGAGAATGTGCAGGTTCTTTTGCAGGAGGCTGCTGCAAAACCACGCTGCTTAAGGAGCACCTGCAGCACTCAGAAGGAAAGGGGTTGACTCATTAATGTGGAAACTCCTGCAAATGTGTTGAAGAGTAAGGTTATTAAAAGCAGAAACCAGGTGCACACAATGTCCTTTTTGAGCATGGAGAGAGGGCAATTCTGCCTCTCATTCCACCATTTCCTGCTCATTAACCCATTCCCTCCTTCCTCCTCTGCTAGGAGGGCATTACTTGGATCCAGGCTGCGTCTTGGAAAGGGAAAGGTGGATAGAAAGAGCTGGAAGGGGTCCTCACATTCCCCATCCCTGCCAAGTTATCTTTTCCCCCTAGAAAGAAACCGAAGGAGCACTTTATGCGTGCTTGGAAAGATAAATGATAAATCAGGTTTAGGGAAAGTATGTGCCCTCCAGTCAGGATTTACCTCTGTGCTGCTTATTCTGTCAAGAAAACTTGCTTTCCTTTCCCCCAAAAGGACCTCTCACCCATGGTCTGAAGGAAGAAGCTCCCCCTGACAGGCCTCCTCAGGCTTGTCGCTACGTGTCTCTCAGCCTGCTCTTAGAGCAGTGCTCCGCAGGATTGTCTCTTCTGTCGACAGAGATTGGGAATGGCCATGTCTTGTTACGTGTTTTAGCTCTGTTAACCCAGCCGGCTGGCCCTGGACTTCCCATGCATGTCCCATGGTGTCCTGGCATGTCCCGGAGGGCTACAAGTACAAGGCTGGAGCAGCGGGCTGTGCTACATGGAGTTGTTCTGCACACATTTGCTTCAACCCACTGGGCTTGGTCCTCTCACGTAGAAACTCTGCCCAGGGCCTCTGCGTGGTTTAACACAATTCTACCGTACAGCACTGCTTCAAATTAAACTTTCCATTAACTGCTACCATAACATGTGCTGGTGACTGTAAACACCCTATCCAGATGCGCGCACCTTCTGCACCAGCTTTGCCTTATTGCTTACAATCCCCCAAAGCCATGTTGAGGTATAAGGTGATGTGAGTAACAAGGAGAAAACCTGACCCTGTTCACACGTTCAGGCGATTTCTTAGCAGAAACAGAGCTCCAAAGCCGGTGGAACTTTCCTTGGCAATTTACTTTCAGCTTTACATTATTCCGAATGGCTGCAGCTTCCCCAGCCCTGCACAGTTGAGGAGCTGTGGGATGGGCAGCGGAGTGAGGAAGACCCCATGCTCAGAGCATTTCCATTCAGGGTTCTCTTTCCAAATATGCAAAGGGGAAGAAGGATGTGGGGGCAGAGAAGGCAAAGAGTAAAACCAAAAAAAAGACGACATGCATTATTTAGGACAAACGGACTTGATTATAGGTCCTGAAGGTGCTGTAAAACTGATGGATTACAGGCTCAGTGTTTCTGGGGTTTTAGCTGTCTGGCTTCCACTGTGCTTTCATTGTGTCAGCTCCCCCTCCTTTCATTGCTTTCTGCTGGAAAACTCGCGCGGGAGCACGAGTGAAGTGCAGCAGGTCCTCATAGGCCCAACAGCTGCCTTTTGTTGCTGATGTGGAAACAGCTGTAAGGGGTAATATAATCACTCTTCTGTTGGCGCTCAGTGCGTTCCGTATGCACCTTTCTTGAATGTGAGGGATGTGGAGGCAGCTCCCGGGGTGATGTAAATGCTAATTGGGCCCCCAGCCCGCTATTTTGTGCCCCATTTGACAAACTAAACACTTGTTGTACTGTCCCACGAGCATAAAGTTGACTGAAGGTTTATTCTGTGCTGCCTGTATTATAGTGGGGTCATGTTTCATTCATCAGCAGGAGGGGTCTTTGTGCTACTCCTGCAGCAGAAGGAAGGGTGACTTGGATTTTTGATCTGCAGCTTCTTTTGGGCTGTAGAACTTCCCTGCAGTGTCAGTCAGCTTAGGCTTGCAGTGCTCACGCGTGGGATGTGAGGCTTTTCCGTTTCCTTTTCTGCAAATAAGTGAGTTTTGGATAGGCGGTGAGGATTTGATTTAAAAACAGATTTGATCGAAGCATGTCTAGTAAGTAGCAGAAAAATAACAGCAGATTAGTATCGCATGTCATAGATCATAAAGAAAATAAGGCGTTGTTTGAAGGTACTTGAAATGGGAAGGGGGATTGTCATTTTTAGGAAGCAAAGACGAATAAAAGTATGTTATAATGAAGACAACTGGGCATTAGGAAAGTGATCTGGTGGCAATTTGCCTGAGCTTTAGTTAATTGCTTTTTATATGTTTTTTGATCACGACAGTGACTCATTTACCTTTTCAAAGCTCCACGTAGGAAAGGGTTGTAACCACTAGAAACGGGACATGTGGCTTCACAAATATTCTTTGTGGTAGTTTTGAAACAAATAATGTATCTTTTGCTGACGTGAGGTGGAGTACAGTATTGATCTGGCTAAACATAGTCTATGAAACTAGACTAGAGCATTCAACTGAAAATCACAGAAGGTGACCGATGAGAGTGTTCTTTGGCTTTGTACACAAGAACATGCAGTGCACTGGCTGCCAAAGCCGCCAGGCAGTATGGGTGCTGCAGGAGATGGAGCAAAACAGATCCATTATTGGTCAGTCAGAGATATGAGTGATGGTGTTAGCAGCTGAAATTAAAAAACAGAAGAGAATAAATGCAAGTAACTGAAACTGAAACAAAGGACAACTGCTACCTGTGTAAGTTTGTGTGCTGAGCATCCTGAGTTACACTTGATTTACTCTGTGTTTTTATATCCCAGGTTCAGGTTCAGTGGTCGTATTCTTGGCCTTGCTCTCATTCATCAGTACCTTCTTGATGCGTTCTTCACGCGGCCCTTCTACAAAGCACTCCTAAGGCTGTGAGTAGAAGCATGAAACCTAACATAAATGGTGATCAAGCAGTGAGTCCTACGTGGATCTAGGCTCTTGAGGAGTCACTTGGAGCATTCCAGCTTTCCAGTTCTTTACATTGTTCGTTGGTTGATCAGTCTGTGGTAGAAAGCAAAAGGCCAAAGGCCTTATTTATTTTTCTTGTTCTTTTTCCACTTGCCCTACATGAATGCATGATAGAAGTGATGATAAAAATACTGACTCATAATTCTAAAGTTTACTACTGAGGAAAAAATTTCAAAGCAATTAAAATTGTGTGTGCAGAAAGGAAAGCATCTTTAATAGAAGAGACATTCTTCTGTCTTAAAACTTTTTTTTTCTCATAATAAGAAAAATATAAAATTTCTCATGCCTCACTGTTGGGATAAAATTTAATTCTAAACACCAATAGGGCTAATTAGGAATGCTAATGTAGATTTAAACCAATGAATGCTTCTTGTTGTTTTTTTATAGGTCTCATACTCTAATAACCAGAAGTTACCACTAATGTATTATTTTTTATGTCATCTTTATAAGGTTACTATTTTAATTCATACTCTCTTCATCCTTAATGAACAGTCTGCAGTAAGACAAGATAGGTAAATCTGCAGTAAATGAGAAACATGAATAATAAATCAAAATGCAATTAAATGATAAACAGCAGAACTAAGTTCAGTTGGAACAGTTTGCAAATTAGCGTGAATCTGAGGTAACAGAGATATTTCTATTAAGAATCTTTAGAATTCTTTAAAGTGTGTTTAATTTCTTGTTTAAAAGACTATTACTGGTATCCAAACAGTTAGGTTTCTGTTGTTTCTGAGCTGGCTAGACCTGGAAATAGCCAGAAACTTAGTCTCCTCCCTGCATCCTTATGCCACCTTGGGGGATTTTAGACCAGGTTGTTCATAACATCCACCTACCCCTTCAGCAAACAAAGTCCTCCAAAAATTTCTGCTGCCTGCTCTGCCTTCTGTTATCCTTGTGAGTTCACCTCAAGGGTGAGGGATGCCTGGAAGCAGCCAGGCACAGCACAGTGGGCCCATCCGCATGGAAGGAACGCGTGTGCTCTGAAGTGCAGGGCATCCTCAAGACTCACATAAAATCAAGCCTCAGGGATGCCTTCCGACAGCAAATAGTACAGGCAGCCAAAAGACCTGGCCCCAAGCCCAGCCATATAAAGCAGGCACTTCCAAAACTGTTGGAAGAGGGTATATGAAACAGGCTTTGATGTTAAAAAAGCCAAGAAAACACGAGCTTTATGTTAGGTCTTTATCGTAAATTTGTTCATTTTCTGAACAGTAAGTCATCCTGCCTGTACTTATGAATTGTCTTTAGCTGCGTCTTTTTGTCTTGCCTCGTAATCAGGCCATGTGATTTAAGTGACTTGGAGTACTTGGATGAAGAGTTCCATCAGAGTTTGCAGTGGATGAAGGACAACAACATCACGGATATCCTGGATCTCACCTTCACAGTCAACGAGGAGGTGTTTGGACAGGTGAGCACACCTATGCAAAACTTGTGAAAAACAAATCTGAGGCTGACAGAATTGAGCGTGATGAACACCATTCTGTCAGAACAGATCCTTTGGCCTTTCAATAACATTTTCTTCTGTTTTCTGTTTCTTTTAAGCCACCTGCTTTCGTTGCAGATGGCTAGTCTTAGTTTCTATAATGCAAAATACCAGCCCCAGCTCCCCTGCAGGCCTGTTGAGCCACACACTGCTGAACATGAGGAATTCCCTGGAGTGGGGTAGAGCTCTTCTCTCCAGGGTGTAGTTCACACCAAAGTGACATTCAGTGAATGCTAGCAATGTAACTTAAAGCTGATGAGACTGAAAGGATGGGGGTTCAGGACGGAAGAAAAACATTTGGCAGGTGGTGAAAGGCTTGGCAATTCTCATCACAGTTTTGTCAGATATTTTCCTGTTATCTTCTGTGTCTCTTCACCTACCTTGCACCCTGCTAACAGCTTGGTACATGCATCCAGTTATAATACTTTTTACTGCTTACCTCTGTATTAGTCAGATGATTCCCTTTAGCCTAGCTGATCTGGATAACTTTGGCTTCAAGAGGGAGCAGCCCTGGCTTCGGTGCAGCCTGGCAAGCAGAATAGATGCCAGGGTTTCTTGTGAGGGTTTTTTTTTTTTTCTTTTTTTGCTCGTGCCAAAACCTTGATCCTCCTTGCAGTTATAATCTGTTCTGCATCTAAGGAAGAGATGGAAGGGTGGGGGGAAGGTATTATTTTCAGTGAAGTTGATTTTGGTCTATAAATAGATAGGGAGATTTGGAAGCATTTGCATGAAAACAGCCCCCAGTAATGTGGGAATAAAAAGTGTGAGAAAGTCATGGAAAGGACCAAAGCAAAATTCAGGAGAAGCATAGAGACACCAGAGGAGATGCTAAAAGTTAGAGAGACTGAAGAACCAAGCTTGCCATGAACTACAGAAGCTCAAAGGATAAATGTTAAGCATTGTGTTAGCTGGTGGCTAGTGTCCAAGGGAGAGATCAGCTGGAACATACAGGCAGTGGCTTGTGGACCTCAAAGGCAGAGTTGACAGAAGCAGATTGTACAGAGTGAAGGCCTGCAGAGGTGGTGTTTGGCTGGACTGGTGGTGGAGGAGAGCAGCTTTGACCCTGAGAATAAATGGTCAGCTCAGCAATAAAGAGCTTGAAAATTGCAGCAAGCAAGCAGGACCTTAGAGGATATTTTCAGAAGTGATTTTGATCTGCTTATCCTGCAAATGGAGGCAAAGGAAGCAGGAAAGAGAAGAGGGTGTGAGGAACGATCAGAGTCAATTGGATGAAATCAAAATGGTGAGGAAGAGGAATTGAAGTAAGAGGCTTCAGTAAGAAAGATAACATTGTTTTTCACAGGCCTAAATGCAGGTTGATAGTTTGGTTGGTTGATTTTGAGCTGAGAGTTTACATGACATTCAGCTGACAGTGCAGCAGTTTTCCTGGAAGGTACGGCTATATAAGACTAATGAATGAAGACAGACAGACATAAACGTGCAGATATATTCGCAGTGACAGATGAGACAAGTTTGTATTTGCACTGATAGACTACAATGGTGACTAAGGATCTCAGTCTGAGTTGCCCTGGTGCATCTGAAGATAACATTTGGTGCACTAATTACTGATTATAAACTTCACAAAAAAAAGAATTAGACAGTCACAAAGGAGTCTGCTGAGGATGGTAAAGGAGGTGGCTCTAAAGAGGAAAAAAAAATCATCATTTGCTATGCAGATACCATGATGATAAAGCAAAAGAGCACTTTGAGCCAGATTTTGATGCCAGTCTGCATGTTGTCTGTTGCTTGGTAAGCACTAGACGCTAACCTTGCTTGAACTAGTGATGGAAAAAAATTATTCTCACCATGAATTTAGAGTGTCAGAATTCAAGCATCCTAAGTAAAAGTGAGATTTCCCCCCCGCCTCTTCTGAAACCAGCTAACTGCTGACAGCAAAATACCCAAGAAATCACAGCCACGTTTTTTACTTGCAGATGGATCTCAGTTGGGAATTCTTGCATGTCAAAAATACCGGACCACTTAAATGCTGTCTGGGCGCTGCTTTGCTGGGTACCTGCACAACCAGAGAGCACAGCAAGAACTCTGCTAATATTTATAAAGCTGCATTTCAAGGGCTGGGCAAGGGAAGCAATAGTAGCTCTTTGAGAAGCCATATTGTAGATGGGACAGGCCTTTTTCCTGCTTCCACGATGAGTTTATTATGGACAAGTCACTGCTTCTTTCATCACTTCTTTCCTGCCTCATCTCTGACTTGCAAATTTAAGTGTTAACTTTTTGGGCCAAATCTTTTGTGTGATAGATAATTTGCACAGATCATGAGAAGTCAAAGAAATGGGTCACCAACACGTCAGGGTTTTTATGGGAAGTCTTGCAGGAGATGCAGAACACTTGGACAAGGGCATGCTTAAAGCCAGGCAGAGTTTAGTTGTGGTTCTTAACAGCTACATCCTGGTGCTGCACAATCTTGAAGAGCACAAGGTGCCGGTTCAGCCAGTCTTCCCCTCTGGAGGATGCTGCTGTAATGGTGATACAGTGATTTACACTCGGGAATTTAACCTGCACCAGCTGCAGATTCCTAACTTATTACATGCAACTCTACTTGTCCTTGCTGTTTCTCAACAAAGCTGCAGATTAGGTGACTCACTGAGCGTTCCCATAATTTGCGATGTTTCTGTAAGTCCCTCGAGCTAAGTGACCTAAATATACTCTGTATGCCATCTGTTAGGCTAATAGATAAATAATATGTAAATAATAGAAATAATGAATATGTATTCACGCCGCTCATTTACTATCTTTGCTAAATATCATTGTTATAGAAGCAGAAAACTGAAGAGGGTAGCAAAACTCCCTCATTATTCGTTATATTTGTGCTGCAAATTGATGAAGGGGCAAGGCAGAATGCAAAATATGGCTACTGTATCTATTTTCCACTTACATTTTCAAAGCCTACCTTGAAGTTTGACACAAGAAGTGATCTATACGTTGCTATCCCATTATTTTCCTTTGTTCTATAGGTGACAGAAAGAGAATTGAAATCTGGAGGGGCAAATACGGCAGTGACAGAAAAGAACAAAAAAGAGTACATAGAGAGAATGGTTAAATGGCGTGTGGAACGAGGAGTTGTTCAGCAAACAGAGGCCTTGGTCCGAGGCTTCTACGAAGTAAGTAACAAACGATGATCTCACCATCTTACATTCATCATCTCCGTTTGATGACCCAAGGCTTAAATTATGCTGCATCAGCACCCTATGAAATGGCTTAAAAGGCAGAAGTGGACAGGAATGGAGCACCCAAATCTGTAGCAGTCAGGAACATTGCAAATGACATTTAGCATTAAGGGAGAAAGGCAGAAATGTGTATTGGGACTATGATAAAGCATAATGATAAAAAGGAAGCCATAAGTAGAACTGAGATACCATTAAAGAAGATCACTTCTGTCCATTCCCATGGTAAAATAAGTGGTGATTTGACAACTTAAACCCTGTCACAACAAATTAAAAGAACAAACTCAAGAATGGCAAGCTAATTGGCTTACAGTCATGAAACCAAAAGAATCTGGAAGCTCAGGAAAATGAAACAACAGGTAACGAGCACACAAAACAGTCCTGGTAGCTGAAGGCATCAGGAAACATGCACAGACATTTACTGGGAGGAGACTTCATAGCTGAAGAGAAATGGTCAGAGATTTCACTGTAGAATGGGACTGTCCATATGACTCCTTATGGTCTACACAACTGTTCACATGGTTCTCCAGGTTGGTGTGTTTGTTTTCCCTTGTGGATACTGCAGACTGTTAGAGCTTTTCTTTTCATGTCACAAAGAAGGTGAACCTCTGCTGAAGCTGAAACTGCACTTTGAGTTTCTGAGGCTGAGAGTTTCTGAAGAGCCGACACTGCTGTGGACAACTGTAAACATACTCCGAAGTAAACAAAATAGAAAAGAAATTCTCTATATTTCAAATCCAGTGCCCATTTGACCATCAAAATCACTTGTCAGAACTGATGTAACAGGGCAAATTTTTCTGTGCAAACTATATCCTTCCACTTGTGTTGTTTTATTCTGGTCAAAGCGTCAGTATTATTTGCAGCTCAAAGCATCAGCAGACTAGCTGAAGAGCACTGATTTCTGAGAGTGAAGGTTGTCCATGAGCATGCTGCCTTTGTCAAATTGGGGAGCTGCCTATGAGAGCCGCAGGTTTGTGAGACATTGCATCTGCTTTATTTCCAGTCTGAAACTGTGCTTACAAGTGTTTTGTGTTGTAGGTCGTAGACTCCAGGCTTGTTTCCGTTTTTGACGCCAGAGAACTGGAGCTGGTTATTGCTGGCACTGCAGAAATAGATCTCAATGACTGGCGTAACAACACAGAGTACCGTGGAGGTAAACTCTCTGCCGAAGCGTGCTAACAGCTTGCTGGAGTTCTTCCAGTCTAACCTATGAAAGACTTAGTCCATTTTTCCCTTCTGCCTTTCCTGAAGGAAACGATTATTTCATTCAGAAAGTTTTTGTGGGGGATAACCCATGGAACAAAATAAGTAAGACCTCAGGATTTGATCAACAGCTTTAGTAATATTGAAATTGCTTCTTCACAGCAATTTTTACTTAATCTCGATTTCTATTGACTTAACAGGAGTTTTAACTAATAAGGACTGAAAAGAATGTGCAGTATTTGATCTAAACATCACTTACTCTGAGGCCTGTGAATCAACTCTTGGCCTCATTGGAAATAATATCACAAGTCCTCTTGGCTTCAGCAGGAAAGGAGGTGGAAGAGCCAAGTTCCATTGCTCCCAATGACACTTCAACAAAATAGGGGTCTTTCGTAGCTATTCTCCATCACCTAAACTATGTCAAGATGACTTTTTTTTTGCTTTAAATGCTGAACATGATTTATCCAGGCTGTCTTGAATGACGGATAAATTTGAAATCCACCAGTTCTGCACAACAAAAGGAGGTTCCCTGAGGTTCACATAGCGTCCCCTGAAATGCGAGGCGTAAGTCTTGGCTGCTCACTGCCCAAGCCTTGTGTTAACTTGAAGCACTCAGCTAACCACAAGCAGGACGGGTCTCCCAAGTTACTCTTTTCGGCAGTGCTATTGAGACAGATTTATGCTGAGTTTATGCTGGTTTTCACTAGCACAATTGAAGGCACAGAGCCCCTGAGGTGGGAAGTCTGCCAGGGAAAGACTTTCAGTAGCGAACTCTACTCCATATGTGAGACACTAACACAACCCATAAGAAAATATATTTGGGAACCAGGATTTTTTTTTTGTTAAGTCATCAGGACACACACTGTGTGGGATTTTCCTAATGGTCCTTTGTATTTCATGCAGATAACCCCATGCTTGCCAAGGCTTTTGTGAGAGGCCACATACCTTGGGTCTTAATTTGAGTTTTAGGGTTTTGGATAAGATACTCATAGTATCCAAAGATACTGCGTAAGATAAGAGGGCTGTGATCAAGATCTTTTCAGTAAGAGCTGCTACCTGTGTTAGCGAGAACGCATGCAGGTGTTAAAATCACCACTCAGAAAGTGTGAATTTAATTTTTCTCTCTTGCTTTTGTGCTCAGGTTACCATGATGGACACATAGTAATACGGTGGTTCTGGGCGGCAGTGGAGAGGTTTAACAACGAGCAGAGACTGCGGCTGCTGCAGTTTGTCACTGGAACATCGAGCGTGCCCTACGAGGGCTTTGCAGCTCTCCGGGGGAGCAACGGGCTGCGGCGCTTCTGTATAGAGAAGTGGGGGAAAATAACATCCCTCCCAAGGTAGGCCATGGCTAGGATTGAAAACAACAACAAAAAAGGCAGAATTGCTGTGAGAAAAGTGGTCTCTTGCAGTGAAGGATCATGAATGTGATAAGGACACCCTAAAACTCCGGCAAAGAGACAAGCTTCAGCTTATTCTGAAATTGTTTTCAGAGAAAAGATGTTTCTCTTGCCACCTTTTTGATTTGCAGGCTCAGTTTGAACTACATTGAATCCTGGGAAATGGTTAAGATAAAAATTTTCCTAGATCCAAACCTAGTTGTCTTATATTTGATTCTGGATCAGATCCAGACTGGCAGGAGCCTGTCAGCTGGTTCTATTTCCTTTGCCTCCAAAATGCCAGTAAAAATACTTGTGAGGTTGCAGAACCACGAAAGCCAAAATCTGTCTCTGAGTTTTGGCCAGAGACCTGAGTGTAATCCTTTCATTTGCTCCAACGCTCTGACTTTTCACCATGAAGAGACTTCGTAAAGACACTTTGGACCATGTGGTGGTAATATCCAATTTGTTGCATTTTGTGCAGTCAGCCAGCTAGGAATAAATGAGCCATAATGTCATACAGAGCCAACAGACTGCAGAATGCCTCCCAAAGCAGGGGTCATCTTCCCCTCTAAACGAAGGGACTGGGGGACACAGAGGGGTGGTCTTACCTACTTAAGGCCACCCAAGAGAGTCATGGCACAGCCAGTGATAAATTCAGTTCTAGATTCTCCTTTTCGCTCTCTTTTTTTCTCTCTTTCTCTCTCTCTTTTTTCTCTCTTTCTCTCTCTTTTTTTCTCTCTTTTATCCCTTACCAGCACTCATACTTTTCCTCTCAACTGGGCCATCTTTTCTTGAGTGTCCTAGAGCTGCTTGAGGTTCTATACCACGGAGATTGCAATGCAGAGCATTCTTCATGGGGCTGCATCCGAGGGCCTCTAGGATGCTTTTGCTAGGTGACTTTTGCACATAACCATTTATCCTCCAAAGGATGCTTTCCTGCATCACTCCAGGGTCCTCATTGCCTACCGATGTTTAAATTAAGGAACTGGAAGCCAGAGGAGCCTGGAATTCTCACCCCACTCACATTATGCTGCTCAGCTGCCTGCAGTCAGTCCTTCTGGTGACTCTCTCCAGGGGTTTGGTAGAATCAGGGCAAATCCTCCATGAAATGCCCAAAACCAGGCAGGCAAAAAAGCATTTTCAGACAGTCGCTTGGACTCTATCATTTGCTTGCTGCTGCAATCCAGAGGAGGCAGTAACTGCTTTCATGGCATACTGCGAAATCTGTCCTGCCAAACCTCGTGGACGTATTCAGACAGTGAGTTAATCATGAGTCTGATCTGGTTTTCCAGTTTTCTGCCATCCATGCTGTTAAAGCAGAAGCATGCATTACAGCACAGATCTGAGAAGACCTCCAGAGCTCTCTGGAGAGAAAAAATCCAAGTATGGGCAGCATCTTGGTCCAAGCACAAGCATGTTAAAGCCCCTGTTAGTGCAGTGGGGATACACAGGAGCTGGGCCTGGGCACCACATCAGCAGACTTTCTCAGTGCATATCTTATGGTCAGGTTTTACTGACCACTGAAGATCAGGAGAAAAGGAAGAGAGTACTCTTAAGGTTCATCCCCATGTCAATACGGATTTTTGAAGTGTCTCAACTGAATCACACCTGGTATGTTTTGATTTAATTCCATCAACTAAAGTCCATAAAGACTGTGCAGAGATCCACAGCCTACATGAGAGCGAGATGCAGGCACTGTGATTTAAAAGCAGGTGGAGACAGGTAGGGCCAGTGAAATGACTCATGTCCTCTGCACTTAAGTCAACGTAACAGCCAGGAAAGGAAGCCTGAGAGCTGGTTCGCTGGGATGAGGCTTGGCAGCTTTGCTATAGTCTGCTTCTGTGTGGGGGTTTTGGAGCTCACCTAGGGCACTCCTGCCTGCAGACGGGGGGAAGCTCGCAGAGCATGAGGGGCAGAAGCACAGTGTTTCTGCAGCGCTCCCGCCGTGCTTGGGTGGCAAGGCATGAGAGGGGACAGGGGCAGTGGGCACGGAAACTGCCCTGGGCTGACCCAGCCGCTTCTCCAAGGGAACTGGTCCCCTCCCGCTCTGCTTAACTTTCCTTTGTGAACCGAGGTGTTACTTACGACCCAGATTGAGTTTGCCCCGAGATATTCACATTAACAACTTCAGGTTTGTCTGCTGGTGGCTGGACCCTTTACTCTCCCTGAATGAGGCCTCTTTCCCAGGTGAAAGTTGTTAGCACCTTTTAGAAGTCTCAGAGCTCTGTGTTCATTTTAGCCCAGGGAAAAAGAAACAGTGCTTGCTCAGGGGGAGTAAACACAGCTTGATCAGTCTGAATTTATTACCTGTGTTTTTATGAAATTATGGGATGTTGCCAAGTATGCACAGTGTTAAGAAATACATAAAACACACAGGTTAAACCTGGAGGCTCCCTAAATCCTTATTTAAGCAACTAAATAAATATTTTAAACTTTTTTTTAGTGCCTGATCATGGATTGCTTGTATTTATTTAGATTCAGTTATGTGTTTACTTAGATTTACAGGCTAAAGAAAGTCATATGTCATATCCTGTAGACCTTTTGGCCCTATGATACACACTAACTTTACCTGTTTAAAACACCCTGCAACAAATTCCCGTCTCCCCCTAACAATTCCTCCAACTTTACAGGGAGGGCTACCCTTGCTGCACATTTTCAGAGGTGTAGGGAAAGAAAGACAGGTTCCCCATGTGCCTTAGCAGCCATCAGATTTGGTCATTTATGTGCTTAGATTGTGACCTCAGGCCCACAGTAGATGTGATATCCCAAGAGAGGCTGTGGTAGGCGCTTGCTTAAAGATCCACACACTGGTGCGTCTGGCTTTCCTGTAGTCCCAGCAGAAGCTGGATCGCTGGGAATATGTTACCCTGGCCTTTGCATTTTCAGGTCTCTTACAAAGTGTTGAGATTTTCGAAGTATTTACAAAGGATTGAGATGACTTTAGTTGTGTTAGAAGAACCTAGGACTCCTCCTATATTCTTTCCCTCCTGCTCCAGACAGCTGATGTGGTTCAGAGACCCTCTCTTCCATCTTGTCCTACGCTTTGGCCATGGAGTAGGCAACTGCACTTTGCTTGTAGTGAGCAAAGGTCTGTCACCTAATGCCATAAAGGCCTAACCACTGATACATAACACCTGGAGTGCTTCTGGAAAGCATTGTGGATAATCAGGTCCTAAGCTACTGGTGCTCGTCATCAGAAGCAGTTCTGCTACTGTAACACATTGCAGTGGTGTAAATGCTGATGCAGGCCAAACAGGATGAGATCACAACGTTGGGTTATTTCTGTTATCTCTATTTGCACTGAGTGCACATACATTAGAAAGTGAGATGGGGATTTCCTACCTGGAATAACATGGCTTCATGCAGTATTGTAGGAGCAGAACATCTGGCCCAAAAAATGCATATTCAAAGAGCGAGCGATGGTTTCGGCTATAGGCATAGGGGAAAATAGTTCCTTTCCTTTAAATCTCAGCCTGCAAAGTTCTGAATACCGGCAGTTGTCACTGTCCCATCCTCTGGGTGCATTCTACATTCATGTCATACCCAAAGGAAGTTCTGCTTGAATAACAGTTGAATAAGGATCTCAGTGTGTATTCCAGGGATTTAAATAATCACACTTGACACAATGAGGTCTTTTCCCCATCAGTGCTGAGTTGTAACTCCCCTACCCTTCCATCAAAAGAGATTTTCATTCAGCAGGGTGATACTAGTAGTAACCAGCATAACATCTGCAGGTTAGGTATGATAAAAATTATCAGTAAATATTTGACCTTTTGTAGGAGAGTTCTGTCCCTATTAGATGATAAAATATTTAAAGAGAAATCCCAGGAATCCCATATAGCAATTAAAAAAGATTGTGTGGCTACCAAGAGCTTCCTTTCCCCGTAGAGTGTGTGTGTGCACTTTGCTGCTTCTTTCCTTAGCTCCCTTGCTTCTCTTTCTCCTCTTTTCTCATTTCTAGCTCTCATCTGCAAGTCCACATTCATCTATTATTCACTGCTTCCCAGACAGAATATGAGCATTCCATTTTACAAACCCAAGGAACAATATCTGCGAGCCTTGAGGTTGATCCAAAGGGGGCTGTGGGTTTGTTTAGAGACAGCAAGGTGAAAAGGAGAAACGTCCGGTTTCTGTCTGCCTGGCAGGGTTATGTCAAAATGCAAGTCTGTCTTTAGTTGGCAGGTTCGAGCTATAAATTAGATAGGAGGGAGTCTGTGTGCATTTACTGCCTTTGGACTCTCATTATTATGAGGATTAACAGAAGTGACAAGGAAAGAGGAATGCAAAAAGCTTAAAAGCTTAACACATAATTTTTAGAGGGAATTCTTAAAAGGAAAGAAATAGCACTGTGAACTGTCAGCAAGATTAAGCATTTGGACCTACTATAACTGCTGTGAGCAATAAAAGCAAGCTGCCAGGAAGGATGAAATTTTAAGTGATCCTTTTACTGCTTTACTTTACCAGAGGATGAGGGCACATGAGGGTCAGAGCTGGTTTACATGACTTTACCTTGCGTTTTCTTCTGGAGCAGCCACAATGCTTTCCATTAAAGCCCTTACTGACCTAATTCTTATTTCAACTTCTGGCTTCCTGAGCATCCTCTCAAATGTCAGCAGGCTTGAGTGGCTGGAGGCTTAATTAAAGGAAGAAAGATTTTTTTCATTGCAGTGACTGTTTCTTCTACTGCTGGTGCAATGTTTTCACACCAAAGTGTACAGCAAGGCCAGTGCTGCAGAATAGCAGGCGTCTCCTGGAAGGTGCCTCCTGCAGTTCTTCTCACCAAGGAGGTCAGCTCCATTCTGAAGGAACTTACCCACCTGTAGGACAAGACACTGTGGCCTTTGCAGCAAAGAACCGCTTGGGCTCAACACAAAAAGCAAAGCAGGGAGCTTTGCACATAACTACCTAGCCATAAGGTTGACTGAGTTTCATCAGCATCACTACAGTTGCAGCAGATCTGCATTTGTTCTCCAGGCCTCATATTTTGCCCTTCGGCCAGCAATATATTGTGTTTTGTGTCCTCAGAAGGTAGAGTTGTTAACTTGCAGAGTATTGCTGAAAATTAGCTTTCCTTTTTGATTTGATGGGACCTTTTGGAGGGAAAGAATTATTATAGTATAAAGTTGTTGGACTAGGGAACAGAAGAGTATTTCTTGGCAAGATTCTTCAATGCTTCTAGATGTCCTTCCTTCCTTCCTTCCTTCCTTCCTTCCTTCCTTCCTTCCTTCCTTCCTTCCTTCCTTCCTTCCTTCCTTCCTTCCTTCCTTCCTTCCTTCC